>CAAKHB010003866.1:0-16447 GCA_901007665.1 Aeoliscus strigatus
AAAATTACCGGTTGATGAGTTTCCATTAGTCTTTACGAGGTATTTATGTCGGTAGTGTGTGTGTGTGTGTGTGTGTGTGTGTGTGTGTGTGTGTGTGTGTGTGTGTGTGTGTGTGTGTGTGTGTGTGTGTGTGTGTGTGTGTTGATAGCTGCCCCAGTCCGGCTTGCAGACACATGTGTCACACTGAGGATGTGACGATGCCTGTTATTGTGTCTTTCCTGTCTGACTAATGTTGTAACCGCACACAAACGATCTATTGTCATGTTCCGGTCTGCTGTGATTTCCCGTCTTTGGACAAATGTACTATACACAGTTCATCTTGTCCCTGTGTGTGATTGAGTATGTGAGGTTGTATTGTGTGTGTGTCTGTGTGTGTATAATCAGTGGCAATGTGCTTAATTAAGCGAGATTGGTGGTGGTATGTGTGTGTTGTGTGGGGGGGTTGGAAATGGGGAAAAGGGGCTAATGACACAACAGGCTTCCTATTCTGCTGGGTCTCCCTCAGGGACACAGGGACAGTGAGGGCTGCGGGAATCTGTGAGTCACAGGATGATAGACGATAAAGTAACTTCAGAGGAATTGTTCAGCTGTATAAGTGCTGTTCATGTGACTCTACTCCAGATATTGTCATGCTCATTGTTTCCTGATCGTCCGCCACCTCCTGGCAACATCGTTTAAATTATTCTGAGCATTAGCATGCTAATGTTATACACCATATTATCAATACTCTTTATAATATCACATTATTGACTTGCTTCATTGTGTGGTCAGGAAGGCAGATTAGTTCTGGGGTGAGTTCAGTGTGACACTAAACACTCATTCAGGTGAGATTGATCGAGCTCAGAAATAGTCCGGTCCAGTCATAGTAGTAGGATGTGGATGTCAAATAACCTCCGGTCATTGTTGGGGCTCAATCACAACAGCTTTCAACATGAAGCATGTATTGGAGATCTCCACTGAATCAAACTGCTGCTTCATTACTTCTGACTCACCCAGTCGTGTGTGGGATATTATCCTCGCTGCTCTGCCATATTTCCTGCATATGTTTCTCTCAGCACTGCCAACTTTGACGAATGGCAGAATATGTTTGTCTTCCTGCAGGTCATTCAGCCCACTCAGGCTCTGAGTGAAGCCAATAATGGCCACTGCATGGATTTGCAATCAAGATGTGGAGAGTAGCATGCAAGCTGGGGCTGACAGTCACCATGGCAACAGCATAATAAAACGAGAGTAGGTGGGGGTGGATGGGGGAAATCAGCCATTTTGGGTGTGTGAGTCTGCAGTGTTTGATAGTCGTATGCTGCAAACTATTATTTATAGTCGTTTTGGGAAAAAGAAGTACTGGTAATATACTGTATGCTTGATCACCACAGAAAAAAATGTGTCACCTCTACGGTCTCGCTCCCTCCCTGCCCAATCCAACATCTGCGGCGAGCAAAAGCCAGTTCCTCTTTGGTTGTTGGGTGTCTCAAGTGCTATTTATAGGGATGTATGTTATTGTGTAAGAGCCTGTGAAAGACATGGAGAACTTCACCATGGTGACCATGTTTCCTTCTGTTGCCCCAGGATCTCTGAAGGGAGAGATATACATACAACACACAAGGAAGATGAAACAATGAGCTGTATAAATATAGACACAGCACTTATCCTCAATAATTAATCTGCTTGAATCGCTCTTAGTGAAGAGACTCAACTCATTCCTCCTATTTTATTATGTGGGGAACACTAAAAAACACTTTGAAACAGCCTGAGGATACTGCAAAGCTTCCTGGGATACTTTGGCTGAATGTGGGTCACCCAGACAAAAAGCTTTAAGAAACATTTCTAATACACAGTACACCAGCTTTCATGGCCTTCTGACTTTTAAGAAGCAAAGCTTTGTTCATTCAGTATTGATATTCTACCTGATTGAGGAAATTGAACACACACACACACATATATACGCGTATGTAAATTACACACACATAGAAATTTAAACGATTTCAGCATCTTTTTATTTGAAATGTCAGTGTTCAAGAGAAAATAAAACAGCAATATAAATATTAGCATAAAAATAAGAGAGTAACACAGGGGTATAAGCGTGGGGGCTAAGCATTTGATAAGAAAGATAATACAGCAGGATAGAATAGTATTAATTCAGCAGCGGACGGACTGACACATATATAATATTTATAGTCATTTGCTCATATGGACAGAAAGAGAATGAACGGCATTCTTTCACAAATGCACAAGATAAAATCACCGCAAAAGAACATTAAGAGGTTACAGAAGGATAGAAACATTTCCATATTTTTTTCATTTTGTTTCTTTAAAGGGTGATAAAAGATAGAGAGAAAATGAACACAAAAATATGCGCAACACATATCACAAGTTAACTAGTCTACGTGTGTCACCTTGTTTACTTATCTAAAGTTAGATTTAGTTCATTTATTTACACTGAAGAGTTAGTTGGCTTCCATGGTGCTTAGTTACTACATTGCAACACAAACTGTTGAACATCTCAGATTTTTATTCATAATTGTTTTGTTCTTGTTTTTTCATGTCTGTTTTTCTTATTTTCTTGAAAAACAAAATGCAACACATTCCAGTAGTAAGCCACGCCTTGCAGAGAGGGACTTTTATTTTGAAATGTGTTTGATGTGGTCCCTACAATACAAACAACTGGCTCATACCATCAACAGGACTTGTGTTTATATACAGCGGGGACGAGCCTCACAGGACCAGGGAGTGGAGGGGAGAGGAGGGTGGTGGAGAGGCTAAGGTTTCCCATTCATGTCAATGGAGGAGGGCTCTCCTCACCAACAGGGACAGCTGTGCTTGGCTCTGTTGACCTCTACCTGGGTCAGTGCATTAGGTATAGTTCAGGGGGTGGGTGAGTCAACACTGGTTCCTCTGTACATTCAGTGGGCAGAACCAAGGCTGTGTCCCACCCCCCTGATCAATATGATGGTGCCACCTAAGTCTGCGGAGCTTCACCACACCCTCTCTACTCCCACTGACCCAGTCTGCAAGCTACTTTTATGCATGCACTTGTGCCTGGCCAGGGCCCTGACAGGCAGATGGACGGTAACGTAAAGACTTCATATCTTATACAAACAATTCCTCTATGCTATTGAATCATTATCTCCCAAAGAAAAACAACACCACTGTGACACATCAAGAGATTTCTTTCACACTTCAGAATAGTGAAGGGAATACTTCATCGAAGTGTCTAGAAAGTCCTAAACTCTTAAGTTTACCACGTCTACGTGTTTCCTTAAAGACCAAAGTGATTACGACCCCTACATCATGTCATTTTACGAACAGTGCATTTCTCATCGTTTGGCTCTCGTGGGGTAGCTGGGTGTGAAGAGGGGGAGGGTGGAGGGTGCAGGGCGGCAGGACACGAGTGAGTCCATCTGGAGGTGTTTCCCCCGCTACTTCACCACCTGCATGGACAGCAGGACTCGTGACATGACGCCGTGCCACCCCACGCTCTGCCAGCCCTTCTTCGGGGTGCATGCTCAGGTCACAAAAATATCAGGAGATTAAAATCTTATTTTTAACTATGCTTACAAAAGTAATTTCTTTAGTGTCAAGTCAATGCTACAGATGCATTACACTGACCAGTGATCGGAGGGAGGATGGATTCCCTCATCTTTGCTTTTGCAATGCATAGTTTGAAAGTCTAAACTAGTGTATGTGGTTTGATCCTTAAAGAGCATGCAGAAGAGTTTGTAATACCTGTCAAACAACAGCCTCACATCCACAGGACTTATGCTTTAAGATCCTGCAAGGCTGACCCTCCTTCAGAATACAATGGATGGCAACTAGCAAACTTTACAATGGCTAACTTCCCCCCTCAGGGAAAGAGCATGATAAATCCAACATGAAAGACATTAATATTTCATCTCTGAAAACATCACTGCGTATATCCTTGTCATTCCAGCAAGGTTCCTCACACTGAATCTCTTTGTCTGGGTTCATTTGATTTTGCCAAAATAAACCAAAAAAAAAAAAAAAAGAAAATACGATAACCCCCCACACCCTGCCAAATATATCTACCGACAAAGATTACGAGAGCAATACTAGACCTCCAGCACAAAACAGGTTACACCAGCAAAAACATTCAGCACATTCAGATTCCTCAAGGCCCTCAAGTTACTCTTTCTAGGAGCCATCAACATCGTTCATGTGGTCATTTGCTGCCAGTATGTCGATGTTAGCTGGTAATAGTGACAGCAGAGCAGTAAGATAGCCTGTGGTGGGGGTTGGGGGGTTATATTTCTCATCAGATCAAACCAGATTAAGCATTCCTCCACCTTGCTCTCTACTTCTTCTCCTTCTTGGTAGACTTCTTCTTGGAGGCAGGGGTCTGGGCGGCCTTGGGCGGCTCAGGTTGGCCTACAGACTGGGGCGGGGGCAGTGCCTGCTGGGTGGCCTGCTGTGCCGTGGCCTGCTGCTGCTGGGGGTTGGAGGTCAGGGTGGCCGTGCTGCCAGGGATGTAGACGTTCTGGCGATAGTCGGGCACGTGCTGCAGAGTGAACTGGGGGCTGTAACGGGTACTCAAGCCCATTGTGCCGGGTCCCAAAGTGCCCGTAGCCTCACTCACTTCTGGGAGAAAGAGGGACAGAGTGGGGGAATTGGGGGGTGGGTGAGGTGTGAGAGGAGTATGGGATGAAACTCGTTAGATATCATGATCTCACATAATTACCGTAAAAGTGGTGAAATAAAAATAATCATAAATAAAAATAAAAATAATCATAAAAGAGATTAAAAATCACATGCAAATACAAATCTGAAAATGAACAAAAGAAACAAAATGCTTGTGACTCTCCTGTTTCTGGATTCTGTCATGCTCTAATTCTGTGTGCATGTGACGTAGCTGCACAGCTCATAATTCTCTCACAGCCCCTGCATTGCAGAGCTGGAGACACAAACGCTCCCTCCCCCATCCTGTAGCTCCTTTCAGCCAATGTAAACACACGCACACACACCAAAGCTGCCATGCTAACTACACTGGTTTCCATTAACTGCACTCGCACAATATTTTGGTGACATGTCAGAGCAACTTGTGCTTTGTCTTTAAATGAAGAGGACAGATGACCTTCAGAAATGACTGCACGTACTGTCTGTTCCTTTCTTCCTGATGGCACTAACTGCTCACTATGTCTGATTTTGTGCTGACATGCAGAGACAGAACCCTTTCTCTTGGAGGGAAAAATTCTGCACCATTTCCGGTGCAGTGTCCAAGACGGTGTGAACGTGGATTGAGGGCAATGTGATGTATGTGGTGAAAACAACACTAGAAACACACTATGTGTGCATTTTAATTCATCTGCTCTGAAGGTGGCAGCTTTACTTTCAAGGCCAATTGTATCTTTTCTGTTTGTTTACGAAGTGTTCCCTAACAGTCCAGCTATGAGTCAGTGTGTGTGTGTGTGTGTGTGTGTGTGTCTCCTCTGGGGTGAGCAATATGTGAGCTGCAACTGCATGTTGCATAACACAGAAGTGTTCATATTGACCTATAAGCCTGTTTTTAACACCAACACCTTGCATGTGGTCGGTGTGTACAGTTGAAACATTAATACCTGTCATGCTTTTGAATACAACATGTGAAATGTTTATTTTATTTCTGAGTAGCTGCAGTTTGCCATGAGCCTGAAATACACGTGAGGCTTCTTCTGCGTGTCTATCAGCATGCAGCATCTATGTGTGGAACGTTTTGTCAATGGGCTAGTGTAGTTAGTGTCCCTGTGATTGGAACAGACACACGCAGATCATCACTGCAAAGCTACGCTCATCAAGAGAAAGAAACAAGTGTAGAAAATAGGAGAGGAGGTATAGGACTCACCGTTTGCTGCAGCCATCAGAGCCTGGAGCTGCTCAGCTTCAGTGGGGGGTTGGGGCCAGGGACCAGTTCCCATGGCAACCTCAGGTCCTCCAGCAGCCCTGTGGTGAAATTGAGGAAACACCAATGGTTTGGTCTGGTGGTTTGTCATATAATGCATGTGTGGGGTGTGTTATGATGCAGACAGAAGCAAAGCAGCTGACAGCTAAGTTCACAGCCTGAAGAGAAATCAGCAGTGATAATGTACAAAAATACTTTGTCTTCAACAAACACACACTCTTGACAATGTGTCTGCACACAGACACGCAGTAACAAAGTGAGTTCAAGCTTTCACACAAGGTAAACAACGCTCACACACTCAGGTCGAGAGCACTGCACCGTCTAGTAAATCTGATTAAATATTTAATGAGCCACCCTTTAAAGGAAATAGCTGTCTGCATAGTCACCCATGCAGCGCTCAGTGAAAACGGATCATTCCCATCTGGACAAGCCTCACCTTCAAAGACTTGTTTATTTCAAGTCTGCAATTTGCATGGGGGGGGAACAAAGGGGAAAGCAGACCTGCGATCTATTATGCTCACCTACTTATTTCCATCCCCACTCTTGTGACACACCAACACAAGCTCTACAGCTGACAACTAGGTCACAACATTATAATCCTGACTCTGCTCTAGTTCTTAATGTACTAAAAGCATCTTTATTTAGCTCTGTAGACGACCAGTTCTTCAGATTGTATAAATGAATCATGAAACTGCAGCATTGTTTTATGTTTTGACTCCTCCTAAGTGCTGACATTAAGTATCTTTGTATGTAAAACAGCTGTGTATTTTGGGGGAAAACAAATTCTCTGATGGCATTTTGTGGAAGATTGTCAGTCTACAGGGACATAGGTGAATGCTTGTGTGGGGGGGCTACATGTGTGACATTTAAAAGCACAGTAAACATTTAGAAAAATTGAAGGGAAGGGAAAAAGTGAAGGGAAAATGTGGGGAAAAAAAAAAAAAAACGGATTTCGAACATGACTATTGAGAATCAGGATGCCAGATCTCAGTGCCAAAACTCTAAAGTGGTTTTCACTTCAGTGCCAGAGAGACAGAGGGAGAGAAACATGAGCGTCCTGTGCCAGGCAGCCAATGAGAAACAGGCTGGGCTACAGCAGACTGGTCAGCCATTTTGGGCCTCTGAACATCCTTTAAGATAAAAAGGAACGCTTCATTTATGCTAAATTAGCATGTCACGACACTTATCACATCCTGTGGTTGTGTTTAGGGCTTCCTGTGGTCACATCTATCACTTCCTGTGGGCTTCAACTGTGGTCCTTGGGTGGTTAGACAGTCGTCTTTTCTCTACAATCTCACATGACATGTGTTTTTCTTTCTCGTTGCCTCTCCTTGATTTACCCACTTCAGAATGTTCTCAAAAATTCAGCCTAATTGAAGCTGATGAGTTTCACTTTAATCTTAAAATGATCGTGGAGCATTGTTATGCGTTTTACCCTGTTATTGTCTTATTTGTGTTGTCGTCCATTTGACAAATTACATGAAAAAGCCACATGACGACGCTCGTCTCCGACATCACAGAAATACATCATGGAAACACAGTATGGTAAGCGATTACTCAGGAAAGAGAAACTGTAAACAACAATAATAGCGATATTTATATCATTCATACATAGCAACTTGGCAAAACACTGCAAACTTAAAAACAGTCCTTTCTACGCCACAGCAGGCATTGTGGCCTACGCACATCGATCAACAAACCCCATCAAACTTTCAGGGAGACTAACAGAAGCTATGGCTCAGGTACATCTACACACAGCACAGCACTCAACCTCCATGTTCTGTCTCAAGGCACTCTTTGCCCTTATTAGCTGATCAGTTCGCTCCTCCACTGGCGTCACAAACCCCGATCAGCTTCTAAGGGCAGAAAGTGCCAACAGTTTCTACGTCTAATTTAGTACCTTGTCCCGCTTTTCGGCGTCCATCGTATGTGTGTACCGTATGGCATGTGGGGACTAAAAACAACAACACATTATGCAGTTTGACAGAAGCAGTTAGAATTTGACTGCAGGTTGGGGTTAGTGTGTCATATATGTTTTTCAAATATCAGAGCTGGGACACAAGTTTTAGTTTTCTTCAAATAGAAGTGTGATGTTGTGTTGTGTTGTGACAGTTCTCAATCATCCAGGTGATGGATTAATTAGGATTAATTAGAACTTCTACAAATTAACAAATGTTGAATTTTGTCACTTACTGATATTTCAAGGGAGGTTTGCCTCATCGAATGTGTTGTTCAATACTTGTGTAATCTTCTGCTCCCTCACACCATTTCTTTCCACATATTTAGTCAAAATTAGGAAAGATCAACCATCAACACACTCTAAAGGACACAGTTTGAATCTGTTCTCATGTACATGTACATTTTCAGTAAGAATTCATTCATAAATGGCAGAACATGAGGAGAAAATGAGGGACAGATATTCTACCCCATCCCCCGACTGGCTGTGTTCACTATCCCTCATCAGCAGTACTGAGTGATGGCGAACAGAGAGGGGAGAGGATAGGACGAACAGAAGGGGGAGGGGGAGTGGAAGCTGCGGCAGCCATTTTATAAAGCCAGCTGTAAACAGGAGATGCTCTTTTGGCAGTGCATGTGTATCCGAATTCAGTGCAGGATCGTTCATTTGAATGATGACATCACTGCAGTGTAACCGAATATGTGATTTACTGTTACTTCTTCTGTCCGTTGTAATCTGGACTGTGTATTCTCTACAACCACTGTCTCCTGTCTTTAGCTCGCATCCTTCCTTATTCCCCCAATATTTTTAACTGTTTGTGTGTGTATGTTTACTCACCCGCTCGGTCCAGGTCTTTGTCCCTGTGTAAAGCGCCAGTCATTGTTGGGGGGCTTTTGCTGTAAAGCGAATAGAAAATACAACATGAAACACACGTTTTACTCCAGCAGCCTTAAAATGTTCCTCAGGGTTGATAAAATGTTGTTTTTTGGCTGACGTGTGTGTGTGTGTGTGTGTGTGTGTGTGTGTGTGCAAGAGATGTGGAAAGCCTTCACCGTCTTTCAGTGTGACTGATCAGTGGTTACACAGGACTTGATCTGTCTGCTCAGGCATTCATGTTGTTCTCAGAGTAGTGGAACATAAAATGCGGCACAGACTCTAAATAGGACTGAAACTAGATACAAAGGATGAACAGTACTAATGCAGCCCCATAAAATGAGCTTAATTCAGAGGATTTGAATCTGAATGGCAAGATCATTAGATGAAGAATAATTTTGGCCAAAAACAAACTGTAACTATTCATAAAAAAAGGCCAAAACTATGCGGCTCCTGTATGTCTGTAATTTTGATAAGACATCTGGATCAATGCATCATCATTGGTTGAATCATAGATACAGAGGTCATACAAAGCCCTTGAAACTGCAGATGACATATTTTAATCACAAACTTCAAATTGGAGAGGCTCCCATGGGTCTATATGTCTGTCTGTATGCTCTATTCCCATCCTACAGTTTGTGCCCCCTTCGACCATCTACTCCTCATGGACCATGTGAGCAGGTCTCTTCCGTCACTCGCCGGTCTCTCTCATTGTGCATTCATACAGTGACTAGAATCTTGGCATCGCCCCAGATTCTTACCCCTAATCGGCACAAGGGCTCCCCAGAGTGTGAGGCCATCAGGGCGATGCTCTGCATTATTAAAAGATCTGAGAATGATGGAGGGAGGCCAGAAAGCTGCAGAGGCACCAGAAAGACTAAAATATACAAGGACAATGGACCACCGGACAGAAACTTAGCAGGTTGAATAAAGGTCAATTGCATGAATGTGCAAAGGACACTACATAGAGTTTGAATGATTAAGACACACTTGGAGTTGTGTGGTCATAAGAATTCCTTCAATATCAGCTCCACAGTCCACTTAGTGACCTCTAAAAATGGATTAATTACATTTACTTTCACTTTTATCCACAAAAGAATCCACCCATCATAGTGATCGCTTCCTGGAACATGCAGGAAGAGCAAGTCCTCAAAAACAAACATGATTTGATAACTATTTCATTCCAAGATGGTGAACCATAGTGAATTAGAAGAGGAGAGCGTATCTGAACTTTCATCCTCCCTCAGAAGACAACACGGCTGATATTTTGAGTCTAAAAATGGATGTTGAAATGTGTGGGCATGTGAGTGTGTCTGACTTTTGCTGGTACGAGAAAAAGATCGACCCTGAGTGGAGGCAAACATCCAAAGTGAGGCCCAGCATTCCAGCTGTGTGACACACACACACACACACAGTCACTCACAGACGTGCTCATCATCACCAAGGTCAGAACACACTGCAGGCATGTGGAATAAAGGGGAATACACTGTTGGATTATAAGGCTGGGCTGTTAGTGTAAGGTAATCACATAGCAGTGTGAGATCGCTTCACTTCACTTCTGCTCATGAATGAATGATTGTAGTTCACCCCTTCACATACAATTAAACCATAGTACATATTAAATCATACTTCCTAACACTGAAACACGCTTAAACAATAACTGCCAACAACTCAACGTGTACCGATTATTTCTGCCTCTTAAAATGGGATTTCTATTACATAGTGTCAGCTGAAATAAAAGATAATTAGAAAAGAATAAAAAACATTTAAGCATGTAGGAGACAAGACACTCATCCACTTGACCGACATGTCAGCTCCTAATACTACTTTCAGTTTGCGCCACATCTTCAATGTCAAGAGAAGACAAATTAAAACCTAACTGACATCTTCAGCTCCTCAACCACATTAGTTAGCTTGAGTAAATTGTTGGATGCATTCTTCTCGTGTCTGAATTTATCAGCTGAAGTAAACTGGGTCAATGTAGACACATCTGGAAAACATCCATTATTTTCTCTCAGACAACTGCATCAGCACAGAAATTTTGCTATGAGAAGTAAAACATACTGAGAAAGGCTTTGGGACGTGACAGACAATCAAGCAATGAGGCCCCAGCAAGTTAAAAATACTAATGGATGACTCCTTGAGTGTGGTGCTAAGTCAATGAAATCTCACGCACAAGCGCAAAAACACCCAGCATGATGGCGACTGCTCTAAAGCCACGACAGGCTGTGCTGTCTGTTGCTGTGGCACCCGTGCGTAAAGCCGTGCTGACTTTCCCTTTATCTGTGCCTCTATCTCTTTTCCTCTGTAGTACTCATTGCACACACGTGTCACTGGAGCAGGGAGACAGATGGTTCTCTGCTGACCTCAGGGACGAGCTATTTCGAGGCAGGGGAGAGTAGGTTTTAAAGCTTCATGAGGAATGAATCATCATAGAATATGATAGAAAAGAGTAAACCTGTAATGTGATCAACAATTCTGTTGACTGAATTCCTTTGAATTAAACATGCTTAAAAGCAATGTCAGACATTTTATATCCCTGACACCCTTCTCTTTCCTCCCATCTCAGTAGACTGTCAGACCTTGTATTTGATGATGCTCTTGTCACAATCAAGAGTCACACACATCGCTCCCAGACACGTTTCTGACTCACACACACAGTGGTGGCAGCTTTAGTCATGTGGTCCTGAGTCCTGGAACCAATCATGAAAGGTTCAGAGGACAACAGGAAGTGAGGGGGTCACACCGCTGACCCCATGAATTCCTGTTTTTTAGCCACTGCGTTCTTCCTCCACTCACTCACTGCCCCTCTCACCATTTTCTTTCATGGCCCTTTTCCTCGCTTTCAACTTCATCTCTTCCTCTAGTATCCTCTCCCTCTCTGCCTCCCAGACATTCCACTGATCCAACATTGCAGGACCCATTTTATCTGTTTTTACTCCTCCTCTCCATCTGTTCGGGCCACTTACTCCCTTCACCCTCTTTTGTCATGCTTTCACTAAACCTGTTGAGATTTTTCACTACGACGAGAGTCACCCTTCCACTAGAACTGGTGAGTTTACAGATACAATACCACAGAAGAAATCCAGTTTAGTACTCTGCTGTGACAAGTCAAAACCTTACAACGATGGTGACAATATATTGAGCACATGTGAAAACCCTGCCTGCAGACATGTTAAATCCTGCATTTGTCATCATGGCATTTCACCCCATAACTGCTCACCCTCTTATGCCCTCACCTCATTGGCTGAGTTCATAAGGTGCTTCCTGCTGAGTGTCATGTTCAGCGTGTTGTTGTGACTCATCATGGGTGTCTTCATAAATACAAAGTCACTTGGACTGGAAAGGGTTGAGTAGCAGGGTCTATAAGTGCGTGTGTGTGGCTCCTGGGGGCCTCCCACAACTTCCATGTAGCGTATTGGTCCATCAGTGTTGAGCTGCAGGTGTAGGTCCTTACTGGGCCGCTGATGGTAGCGGCTGGACCTGTGATGACCATAGCAGCAGCAATCGGAGTCGTCCAGCCCCGGGCTGCGGTGCCTCAGGCAACGTACCATCAGGACAACAAATGTGATAAAGGACACAGCTGATACACAGACTAAAGCGATGATGAGGTACAAGGTGATGTCTGGCATCCCCGTGCGGTGGTGAAAGGGTGGGTGGCCAGCGTGCACCGGCGGGTCGTTTGCTGCACCCGTCTCATCCACAGTTACTGTAATGTTCACAGAAGTGGACTTTGGTGGATCGCCATTGTCCTGGATGATGACTGTGATGTCATACGTCAAGCCTTTTTCCTCTTCTGCCAACTTGCGAGCTGTTTTAAGCTCACCGGTGTGTGCCCCAATACGGAACATTCTAGCATTTGGTCCGGGTGCAATGGAGTAAAACAACCATGCATTGTGCCCACTGTCAGCATCCACACCGACAAGTTTACTTATAAAGTGCCCCGGAAGAGCAGATGTGGGCAAAGTGAATTGTAATCCTTTGTCTTTTGCGAGGTAGGGGTGCACAATCACTGGTACATTGTCATTCACATCCACCACGAACACATGCACAGTGACGTTGGCTGTCCGTGGGGGCACCCCAGCATCCTGAGCCTGCACCTCAATACGGAAAGCATTGAGCTGTTCATGATCTAGAGATCGTATGCTGTAGATGTGGCCGCTCTCTGGGTTAATGTAGACATAAGAGGAGATGGGAGAGTTATGGACCATGCTGGGAAGGATGGAGTAGCTGATGCGAGCGTTGTCACCCTGGTCTGGGTCAGTGGCTGAAACTGCAGTGATGGGGGTACTGGGTGCGTTGTTCTCTGGGATGTCCACAGAGTACGAGGGTTGGGAGAAGATGGGGGCATTGTCATTCACATCAGACAGTTTCACCACAAACGTGGCTTGTGATGACAGGGGAGGTGAACCAGCATCAGTGGCTTTGATGACCACTGTGTACTCTGGAACATTCTCTCGGTCTAAGTTTCCAGCAGTGATGAGGCTATAATGCATTCCAAAAGCTGAGTGAAGTTTGAAGGGCAAACCTGCTTGTACAGTTAAAGTAACCTCTCCATTCTTACCAGAGTCCAGGTCACGGGCACTAATGAGCGCAATAACTGTCTCTGGTGCTGAGTCCTCTCTGATGGGACTGGATAATGACGTCAGAGTGACCTCGGGGGCGTTGTCATTCACGTCAGTGATGTCCACTATTACATTACAGGAGCCCTCCATAGCCGGAGAGCCGCCATCCCTGGCCTGCACTGTGATGTGATAGGCAGTGGATTTCTCATAATCCACGTCGCCCTTCACACGAACCTCCCCGCTTTTTGAATCCACGCTAAAGAGGTTGAGAACACGTTCGGGTGTGTATTTACTAAAGAGAAAAGATATTTCCCCATTGCGACCAGAGTCCGCGTCAGTCGCGTTCAGTTTCGTCACTAAAGTGCCCAGTGCAACATTTTCTAAAAGGCTAACTTTCTTCACTGGCTCGTCAAAGACGGGCGCATTGTCATTTACATCCAGGATTTTAATGAGCAGAAGTGTTGAGCCAGATTTCTCCGGCTGACCTCCATCAACAGCGCTGAGCAGCAGCCGAAACGAGGCCTGTGCCTCCCTGTCCAAAGGTTTATCCACGACCAACTCCGGAAACTTGCTCCCGTCACTTTTGCTTTCAACTTTCAGGATAAAGAAGTCATTTGCTGCAAGGTGGTACGTGCGTAAGGAGTTTGTACCCACGTCTGGATCGTGTGCGCTCTCCAAGCGGAACTTTGTGCCAGGCGCAGCGGCCTCTGAGATCTCCAGGGAGATGTTGCTGGTGGAAAACTGCGGTGCGTTGTCATTCACATCCAGCACGTCCACCACGACCCGCTGAATGTCTAAAGGGTCCTCCAAAAGAACTTGGAGATGAAGTGAACACCTCGAGTTTAATTCGCACAGCTGCTCTCTGTCAATCTTTTGTTTAATAACCAAATCACCGGTGGCCTGTTTTACCTCAAAATACTGCGTTGTAGATTCGGAGACCACCCGCAGCCTCCTCTGAACGATCCGCTGGGCCGTGAGACCCAAATCTTTTGCGATATTCCCAACGACGGACCCTGGGTTTAATTCCTCCGATACGGAGTAGCTGAGCTGAGCGGCCACACTTGAGAGGGAAGCCAGATAGACGCAGAGCCTCATCAGCTGCCTCCCTCCTCCGGTCCTCCTCCTCTGCCTGGAGTCCATTGTGCTGCGCTCCGAGGATCGGAGAATGCCGAAGTCCAAAACTTTTTCTTTCTCCGTTACGTATCCATAATCATATCAAAACCAGGCAGTCAGTTTGGACGACAAACGTGTCCGTTTTAAAAACAGCGCGATCGGAAGCTGTGAAGCGATCATTGCAGCCACGTTTTAGGAGAAACCGAGGACGGAAATCTTTCTGCCTCCACAGAAACTCTGCCGTGTCTCCGCCGCCTCACCCCCCCTCATGGGCGGGGAGAGGCCACAGAGGCTTCCCCCTCATTGGAAGGAAGCACCGACACAGAGAAAAACTTTTCAGCCACTCTGACAGACTTTAACTCCTTTGACGCCTCAGAGAACAATACGGACCAACAAAACAGGGAAGAGGGAAAATACAAGTGGCTCAATGGGAACTAAGTAGAAACAAAGTAAACTTTTAAGTTTAAGTCTTTTTGGTGTTATCTCCAATTCAGCCGCGTCAGTCAGTATTCAATACAAACAGTACTGTTTGTATCCGCAGGGGGGCGTGGTTTGACAGTGACGTGTATATTGGTGTGCTCAGGAACATTTTAACTCACATGATTCTGAGGACAAAAAGTATGATTGAGAACCTCCTGTTGCTTTAAACAACGCCCAACAGAAAGTCGACTGAAAGTAAAAGAAATAATAATTTTGTAATAATTCTTCTACGCTTTCTGAGGCTGCCACAGCTGAATTATGACATTTAGGCTGCACTAATAGGCGTAAATTGATGCCGTTCAACATGAAGTTGGTGATTATATCACTTTTCACTAACGGTGAGACAAATAAAATAATGCAAAAACTTAGTCCGTGACAGGAATAACCAGCTTTTAGGTCTGACAACAATATAAACCGCAAAACACAGTACCTTACCCATCGTACACCTACAACCAAACAGACCTACAGTTCTATAATTATCTGATTTACATATATTTCTGACAAAAGCCAAATTAGGAAATTTCTGTTTCGCATACTTTTATGATCTGAAGTGGTTTGATAATTAGGATGTCCTTCTCACCTGCTGGCTCTCAAAGGTCCACGTGCTGTCGGGTAAAGAAGCATCCAGAACACTGATCACCTCCTTAAAGTCAGTGGTGCTGCTGGGCTTTATCAAAGTGAAGTCACTGTACTCTGACATCGGAGACATACAGGACCTGAAGGACTGACTCTGAGACATCATGTCTCCTCCCAGCACCTCCACGTACTTTATAGGTCCGTCGGTGTTGAGCTGAATCTGCAGGTTTCTGTTGGGGTTCTTGTAATCGTCACAGTCTGTCCGTCTCGTGCAGCAACTACCGCTGCTTCTGCTGCTCCTGATGCATTTCACCGCTAAGACGAGAAACGTCAGCAGAGACAGCACGGACACCGAGGCCAGAGACACGATGAGATAAAGGGTGATTCTCCCGGTTTTCTTACTGGACTCGGACACTTTCTGTCGCAGGTCCAGGACGGGCTCGTGGAGAGCGTCCTCCAGCAGGATGGACACCGTGACGGTGGCGGACTGGACCGGTTCCCCGTCGTCCTTGATCTCTATCAGCAGCCTCTGAGAGGAGTCGTCCTGCTCGGACACGGGACGTTTAGTCCTCACCTCCCCTGTGTACAGATTGACCGAGAACAGAGAGGCGTCCGTGGCCTCCGCCAGTCTGTAGGAGATCCAGGCGTTATGGCCCGAGTCAGCGTCCACGGCCGTTACCTTGGTAACCAGGTGGGACGCTTTGGCCGAGCGGGGCATCCTCTGGTGAGAGAGGGAGCCCAGGGCAGCAGAGGAGGGGTAAATAATAGCGGGGGCGTTGTCGTTCTGGTCCAGGATAAAGACATGGACAGTGGCGTTGCTGCTGAGAGACGGAGAGCCCTGGTCCTTTGCCTGAACCTGGATGTCAAACACTTTGAGCTTCTCGTAGTCGAACGAGTGCATGCTGTAGATGCTGCCGTTATCTGAGTTCATGTAAACATAGGACGAGACCGACACGTCCTGTACTTTAGAGTCCAGTATGGAGTAAGAGATCT
>CAAKHB010003867.1:0-10769 GCA_901007665.1 Aeoliscus strigatus
GCTGGCTCTCAAAGGTCCACGTGCTGTCGGGTAAAGAAGCATCCAGAACACTGATCACCTCCTTAAAGTCAGTGGTGCTGCTGGGCTTTATCAAAGTGAAGTCACTGTACTCTGACATCGGAGACATACAGGACCTGAAGGACTGACTCTGAGACATCATGTCTCCTCCCAGCACCTCCACGTACTTTATAGGTCCGTCGGTGTTGAGCTGAATCTGCAGGTTTCTGTTGGGGTTCTTGTAATCGTCACAGTCTGTCCGTCTCGTGCAGCAACTACCGCTGCTTCTGCTGCTCCTGATGCATTTCACCGCTAAGACGAGAAACGTCAGCAGAGACAGCACGGACACCGAGGCCAGAGACACGATGAGATAAAGGGTGATTCTCCCGGTTTTCTTACTGGACTCGGACACTTTCTGTCGCAGGTCCAGGATGGGCTCGTGGAGAGCGTCCTCCAGCAGGATGGACACCGTGACGGTGGCGGACTGGACCGGTTCCCCGTCGTCCTTGATCTCTATCAGCAGCCTCTGAGAGGAGTCGTCCTGCTCGGACACGGGACGTTTAGTCCTCACCTCCCCTGTGTACAGATTGACCGAGAACAGAGAGGCGTCCGTGGCCTCCGCCAGTCTGTAGGAGATCCAGGCGTTATGGCCCGAGTCAGCGTCCACGGCCGTTACCTTGGTAACCAGGTGGGACGCTTTGGCCGAACGGGGCATCCTCTGGTGAGAGAGGGAGCCCAGGGCAGCGGAGGAGGGGTAAATAACAGCGGGGGCGTTGTCGTTCTGGTCCAGGATAAAGACATGGACAGTGGCGTTGCTGCTGAGAGACGGAGAGCCCTGGTCCTTTGCCTGAACCTGGATGTCAAACACTTTGAGCTTCTCGTAGTCGAACGAGTGCATGCTGTAGATGCTGCCGTTATCTGAGTTCATGTAAACATAGGACGAGACCGACACGTCCTGTACTTTAGAGTCCAGTATGGAGTAAGAGATCTTTGCATTTTCTCCAGAATCAGGGTCCGTTGCTGACACTGAACACAAAATCTTTCCAGGCTCTTGATTTTCATTCACATAAACTACATAAGAGGGGAGGGAGAAAACTGGTGGGTTGTCGTTTACATCTAAAAGTTCGACAAGTATTACTTTTTCACTCGATAAGGGAGGTTTTCCAGCGTCAGTAGCACTTATCTTAACACTGTATTGATCGTTTCTCTCGCGATCCAGCGGTCCATTCGTTACTAACGAATAGTGGTTAGAGACCGAGGGATTTAACCGGAAAGGGGAGTTGGAAGATACGCTCAACGTGACCTTACCATTGTCACCAGAATCGGGGTCTCTTGCACTTATCAGTGCAATAACTGTTCCTACCGCAGAATTCTCTGGAACTGGTGTTGTTAAAGAAGTAACAAATATTTCAGGAACATTGTCGTTAATATCAACGATTTTAATTTCGACGCTACAATGTCCGTCCATTTTCGGATTGCCTTTGTCTTTTGCGGTGATGTCAAATCTATGCAAAGAGTTCGTTTCATGGTCCAGAACCCCTTTAATAACAACAGCCCCCGTGGACGGCTCCACGTCAAACAATGACAAAATAAGATCTGGTGTTTGTTCTGCAAAAAAATATTCAATTTCACCATTTAATCCTTCATCTGCATCCACAGCTTTTACTTGCAATATTTTAGTTCCTGGTGTTGCCTTTTCGCTGACGTTAGCTTCATAAATTTGATTTTCAAAAAGAGGCGCATTGTCGTTATTGTCCAGTACTATAACTGTAATTTCCGACGTGCCTGAGCGCACAGGATCTCCGCCATCTACGGCGGTGAGGATGAGATTGTGGACAGGCAGCTTTTCTCGATCAAGAGCTTTTTCAAGGACCAGCTCAGGGATTTTCCTCCCATCCTTGTGGTTTTTTACAGTCAGTTTGAAATTGTCATTTTTGCTCACAAGATAAGAGCGTACAGAATTCAGTCCAGCATCCGGATCCTGCGCACCTTCTAAGGGAAATCTCGCGCCTGGATTAACCAGCTCTGCAATTTTCAGCACTTTTTCCTTTGTAAGAAAACTGGGTGAATTATCATTTGTATCTAATATTTCAATCTCGACTCTATGCAGCTGTAACGGGTCATCTATAACCAGCTCCAGAGGTAACAAACATGTCGGTCTTTGTTCACACAGTTCCTCCCTGTCTATCCTGTCAGTCACCACCAGCTCTCCCTTCCCCAAATCTACACTGAAATATTGCTTTCCAGCCTCAGAAGCTATTCGTAAATGACGCCTGTGCAGTTCAGACAAGATCAAACCCAGGTCTTTGGCTAGATTTCCTACCACAGAGCCCCGTTTCAGTTCCTCCGGGATGCTGTAGCGAGTGTGTCCATCTATTGTACTCCACAGCAGAAAGAAATGATGCCACCACAAAAGCACCTGATAAGCAGGCAGTTTGTTCCACATTATTCTCTGTTCCATAAATCCCCGATCCGTTCAGACCAATCCCAGATTCTTAATCGATGAAAGACAGAAAGGGGGTCTGTAATCCAATGTTAGGTCCTCATATATAACGACGATAGTCATGCTTTTGTGTCTGTATCCCCCTCCCCTCCCGACCGCAACATTGGAGCAGTAACGACGATGAAGCAAGGAGATGGGGAGAAGATCTCTTTGTACGGCTGTGCATGCCATTGGTCGACAGAATATGCTCATTTCCACCAATCGCTGCCTCAGTACGTACACTGCGGTGACGTAGGAGTGGTAAACTGTAGAATATGCAGGTTACAGTAACTCGCAGTCATATGAAACATCTCGAGCTCCGATTCATCTAACAGTCTCCATCACCAGAGGTTTTCAATGATTATTTCAACACTGTAGACAAATAAAATATAAAATAATATCCTATACTGGAATATATCAATAAATAATACCTTTGGATTTATCAATCACTAAATCCAGAGGTTCAAAGAGTAGCATGTCATAAATAATATCAACAACATTATAATGAATAGCATTCATTATCATCGTGTCTCCCCTTCTCCTGCGTGCACCTGCAGACAACCATCCTCTGTCAAGCCTCTGCGGGTGACAAGGCTCTCCGTTGCCTTCCTGTGGCCAGAACAGGCTAGTGCAGCCTGCGTGCGTCATGACGTCCTCAGAGCTCTGCACAAGCCTCACAAAGAAATATGTCAGCAGCAAGCGTCAGATACCCGTATGGAGGTCTGTAGAGCAAACCAAAGGGGAGGGGGAGTGCATATAGCCCTGCCAGGCTTGAAGATGTTTACTCCCTTTATTCTCTTTACATATGTTTATATCTTTCCTTTTTTGTTTTAAAGGGACTTAGTTGTAAATTTAATTTCTATTAAAATGTATTCAACTGAAGCTTTTACATTTTACAGTGTTAATCACTACCTAAATGACATCAGCTACAACAACGGCAAATAGTAATAATAATAATAATAATAATAATAATAATAATAATAATAATAATAATAATAATAATAATAATAATAATAATAATAATAATAATAATTATAATAATTATAATAATAATAATGATCTACAATCAGAAAAGTAACCATCATGTGGTTGACCCAGTCATCTGTTCTTAACGGATGTGAGCGACAGAGGGAGATGTAGAGCGGCAGGGAGAGGGAGGGAGGGGGAGCTGCTTTCAGCACCACAGAGGTGGACAGCGCCACACAGGCGGCCGCTGCTGCTGCTGCAGCCAGCGACAGTCGGCTCAGCCGCACAGACTGTGAGAGACATAGCAGACGACATAAACAGACGCAGTCTCAGTCTTTTCCTTCACAGAATACAGCGTTCAGATTATATGAGTGGTCAAAAAATATCCCAATGATATTTAGCTGCTGACACATACACAGCGTATTAAAAATAAAACTTTAAATAAAACAGAGTTTTACAAAGTTTAAGTAAAACAAGTAACTCAGTAAGAATATAATGTTAAAGAATGAACTGCTCCATTGTCATATTACAGTTTTGGTACATCTTTATGAATTTTCAGATATAGTAGATCCGACAATTCATGTGCTAGTGAATCTTTAGATAGTTGTAGTTATATTAGAAGGAAGCGTTACGCTTTCAAAATATGACTTATTGTTGCATTTATCCACTTTTAATACCATCAAAACTTACAGTCCAGAGTCACTCAATTACACACCAGGCATAGGGGATGGGAGGGGAGGGCAGGGTGGTATCCCCCCGCCACCCCACCCCTACCCCTACCCCAACACACGGGGCAAACACCCACACTCACCACCTCAATACAGAAAGAGTCCTGTGGACCTGTGGATTAAATCCATCTTGTTAAAATAGCAGTAACAAAATGAGGTATTAAAAATATATTTGGTCTTTGTTATTGCTCCTGTAAAAGAGAAATTTAACACTATGTTGTCCAAAGACCCCTAAATGCTCCAAGATGAATCAACATTTTCCACATTTTTATTTGATTTTCCGAGGGGCCTGGGTTGTAGTGCACACATCCCTTAACCTGTCATCTTCATGCAAGGACTTTTTTTTTATTGTGATGGAGGAGGCAAAACATTTGCTGTATTTATATACACTCAAATGTTCACACATACTTGTGGTTTCACTAATGTCCTTGCTTGTGTATTACTGCACTTTACTTTATATATTTACATATGTTAAGTGACTGTAGTGTAATTTGGAACACATCTTGATCAACTAGTTGTGATGTCACGGCATCAGAGTTACTTTAACAGTTGGTCCTTCCTGTTAATGCTTCTCTTAAACCTAGTAAGCCTGTTAGGAGGGAGAGATTTTATTTTCATTTACTTAAGTCTTTTTGTCTTGTCCTTGGCAAAAAAAGGTCAATATAATTCTCAGAACTGACAATATTTCACTAATATTTCATTTAGTCTTTAGAATTACCAGTGATACAGATATAAGCTTTGGCTCTCGTAACTGAAATGACTTGTGATGAAAAGTGTAACATACCAGTCAGTTTGTACATCATTATACTATGACCATCAAATCACTCGTGTGATACAGTTTGTGCTGTTGCCGATACTAATTGTGTTCATGAATGCCTGAGCAAAGCAACAATCAGTGGTGACAGATGTTTTGTGTGGTATATGAACAGATATGCTGACTAAAGTGGAACATTGGGTTATTTGCTTGAACCAGAAATGATAAATAATGTTTGAATGCTTTAAAACAATGAAACTCTGTAGTTTGTAATCTAAGGCACAATGCCCAGCTGTCAGTGCACCAGTAGTCATAGCTCATGTGAATGTTTGTCCCATCGTGTGTGTGTTAGATGACATTGATGTGGGAGATATAGACAAAATTATTTCTTACCTTATTTGGTGAGCCAAGATTTGGATAGGAGTCAGGGAGAAACAAGAAGAACATCAAGCACCAGGGGTAATCATGAAAGAGAGAAAAAGAAGAAAGACCGGATACTGATCAGATGAGTGGTCAGAGCACTGAGTCTGGTTTTAGGCAGAAGACCAACCAGCATACTTACCATCTGCTCACAGCAAAGACTGTTAGTGTGATCGTTTATAGAGTTTGACATTAAGAATAAGATGTTTCTCATGATTGTGTTGTACTCTGTCCACTGTGTGTGCACATAAACAAAACAGTACAAACATGTATGTTGTTGTGTATTTGTGTCATTCATCAGCACACACTATAATAAGATGCACACAATCATGTGACAGTCATGTGGTAGTAACCAGAGCACATTCAATAGAAATGTCTTATACCAATGATATACCAGCAGCAGTCAGACGTTCGAACAATACCACATGACATTCACTGTGCGATTATCAATAACAGAATAACTACAATCCAGGTCAGATGGTATTGAGTGTTCAACTAAATCAGACAATGATTAAAATCTAGTGTGTGTGACTTATGTGACTTATGTGTGTGCTTATAAGAGGGCCGCTAATTATGAAAAACAAAATAAAATGCCAACAGCTAGTACAAAATAAATTGACAGACAGAGGCAGCAGGTCCACCTCAGCACACTGATAATAATGATATTAAAAGTGTGACGTCTTATACATCATTTTAACAACATCCATGGGACTGAGGTCTTTGGAAATACTGTACTGGTAAAAAAAACAACAGATACGACAACCACTAAACAGAATAATACACAATTTACACAAATAAACTAAACTGAAGATTGTTTTAAGCATAATGTATGAAACAGCAAACAACTGCACTGCTGCACAAAGCCACTTCCTTTAAAGCAACAGCAGGGGGCCTCCGGGCGATGCCCGGAAAAAAAATCATGCCTTATTAATGAGACACAGTGACCCTGCTCATATGTCAGTGAATGTTTGTGTAGGAGCAGATTCAAAACAAAGGAGGCTGCAGTACATTGTTTTTGATGTCTTATAATCCCAAAGATAAAAGTATTTTTTTTTCGTTTTTTTAATAATATTTGCATGTGGACTTTTGATCATAATTGGATCAGGATTTTGCAACAGTTCATACTGAAAAGGCTCAACCTGGTAAACAAACAAACAAACAAACAAACAAACCAGAGGGGTGTTGTGACTTGTGTAGAACTCCTAGATTATCACATCACATAGTATTACATTTAATGATAAGCAACACAAACAGGGCAAAATCAACCAGAACAAATAAAACACGCAGCCATGATAACCCCCCTTTCCTCCCTTCTCTCCATCATCAGTCAATCCAGGTCTCAGTATGCTGCACCTCTTTGTCCAAAATAGGGGTGTCTCCTGTCCTCTAAAGTGAGGGAGCCATTAAAAAAACAGGAGCTGCCTATGCTGCTGACCCCTGTGAAAATGGTACATTCCTGCCAGTGAGTCAGCTTGTTGCTATGGCAACACATCCAACCTCCTGCTTGCATCCCACCCTGTTTCTTCTTAGCTGGCAATGGTGGCAAAGGAAATGAGATACATAAATAGTCCAGAAGATACAGAGAGATAGACAAAGGGAATATGAATATCACTTAACTAGTTGTACATTACTAGTATGTCATTCAAAATAAAAGCCCAAATTGTAAACATTGTGAATTGGGACATTTCCTCATGCCCTGAACATGTTGATCTACACGTAAATGAAATGACACCATGTGGTGTGTTAAATGGCTTTTTATAGACAGAACCAAATGTCCTACATAGAGCAATCTCCCTTTCTCTCCTTCTCTCTCTTTCTCTCTGCAGCAGAGTGGTGCAGCTGGAGAGGGGGAGGGGAGTGATGCAGAAAATGAGATGAGCAAAAAAGAAGACTGGAAACCAGAGAATGACTCCTGCACAAGAGCCATGAAATCTTGCTAAATTTGACACAATTAAGCCAAAAATATTAAATGACAAATAGTGATTGTGATACTGCAACATATGGACACATGTGGATTATATGGTTTTATAGAAGTCATGTGATCTAACAATAATGAAATATCAAATATATTGTATAATGAGGTATATCCGTATTTCTTAAATTATATCAAACATATTGAGGAACACGACAAGCTCACACACAACATGGTCAGACATTAACAAGAGAAAGATGAGATGTGAATATATTTCAGGAGCGTCTATGTGAATGCTTCTCTGGTACTTTTTGTGTTTGACTCAACCTTGCCACTGCCCCATATTACACTGTTGTAGGTAATCCCTTGTGTAATCCTTAGAGAAACTCACAGTGCCAAACTCCACACTTCCAACACTGAGATGTCAACACAGTCATGCTCATAAGAAAATACATCTATATCTGCCTTCATGTAAACAGAAGTACAGCCAACTGTAACATGTAATATTTCTTCCTGCCAAATGCACCTGAGGAAGAACTAAATTTATGTTTCAGGATGTAAATGTACCACATGTACATATACTAAACACACGCTGTGCAAAGGACAGTTGGTCCTGCAATTGTGTATTGCCATCCTCCTTTGTGTATCATGCTCAGTGCATCATTATATTCATGTTTGCTCTGTGGAAAATACGTCACATTCAAAGGAATTTAATATTTGAAATACATGTCAAATCAAATCAGCAACAATAAACTGCAATACAAACCACAACAGTGCAACACAATGCTCACTATGTTGTTGAACCCACTGGCCCGAGCACACACAAACATGCACACAGCTGTTCACCAGACAACATGGCAAGGAAAGAAAGAAAGACAGAGCTTGGGTCTGTGGGAACCAAAATCTACTGCAAATGATTATAGTTTTGAGGTCAGCAAGAACAGCAAACTGATGATTGTGTTTGCGTTGGATCCAAAATGTCTAATGAATGCTTGATGAGAAAAAATATATATATTTACTATGCATGTGTAGACGAGGCAGAACCATTGAACTTTCGAAGAAGCTTCTGCGACCTTTGACCTCTAGACAATGTCACCAAAAGAATGATGCTCAGTAAAAGCCTCCATTTATGACAAATTTAAGAAAATGTGTTGAAAATCAGACACAGCTGTAGACTGAAAATGTTGATGGCCTGCTTCCAGATGATGACAGGGTGAATTGTGACTTTGAAGATCCTGCAGGCTCTACAAAACAGCCATGGCAAACTGACAACACAACTTGATCACATACATCTTCTGACGCTAAAACGTTTGTGGTTTAGTCTGGAACGCTGATCTCAAGTCCCCCCAAATGGATCCTCCATCTACTTGTACACCATCTAATTAGTTAGCACATGCACATCAAGCTGCATGTTCAGAGCTATGGTAAATGAGGCACATGTCTAGATTTTCCACAAACACAACTATGGGAACATGTGTTTCTCTATAGATCTGTTGTCAGCAGTCAGTGGATGTGATGCAGGTTAATACATACACATATAATGTGACCCTAAAACAAGAAAACCAAAACACCCTCAGTCCACTTTACATACATTATATATCCAGCTGCATATCGGAAACCTTTGCGTTGATTCATAACATCCTGTTTAACATGTTTTTTACATCATCTGGTCAGACATCGCCACCTCCCTCTTCCTTTCTTATGTTCTGTTTGTATTAAGTGTAGAACAGATCACTTAGTTCTTTCACCTCACAAAGCTGAAAGCACTGGCAGGATAAAATCACTGTTTGACATGAAAGATTAAAGAACGTATGTCAGCAGACAAAGAGAGCTGCAGATCAAAATGGCTGCCTTGTATCACAAACACCACGGCTGCACAGGGATGGTGGGAGACTGTGCCGTTTACCACGTGCTTCCTCCCCTCCCCCACTGCCTCTGCCCTCCTCTCCATCAGACTGCTTCTCTCCTTCGTTGCTAATCTCTCTCAGCTCTGCCAGTGACAGTTCCCTCTTCCACTCGACCGCCATCTCAGTCCTTTTAATCAATGTTATTGTGATGCTCTTTGCAATCCTAAGACAATAACAATTAGTACCCTCGTCATAGTTTGCTTGCATCTATTTCTGTACCATTTGCCCTGCATGCAGCCCTAAGCCCATTGCAGCACCACGTCATGAAGGGAACTAGGTCACTGACAAAAAGTAGTACACTGCATGCCTGTATATCTCTACGTCTGTTTCTAAGTGTAGCAATGCTTTCGCTGAAGCTCCGTTTTACTGCAGTGCATGTATTGCTCCACCATACACTGTATTTATGCAATCGTATCTATAAAAAGAGCCTAGATACTAGTTGCTCTTGTTGTTACATAAAGTGCATGCTGGTTGTACCATACAAGTATATGCGAACCTATGCAATGCACAACTTGAATGATATGAAATGGAGACATGAAATCCAATGGAATGTGTGTGTGAGGATGTGTACTGAGTGCAGCAAATATATTGATTTTCACAATTGGTCATTTCAAGCTGCTGGATATGAACTCTTGGTGGTGTCAGTAAAAGTTTCATAGATCTACTGGACAGTCAAAATGAAAATGCATGTATGCCTGAGACATTTAATACCTGACGGGTCACGTTTGTTCTTGTTTGTTGTTCTTATAGTACAAGATGTAATCCATGATGAGCAGTGAACAGAAACTATAATATACAATAGCTTTATTAATCAGGACACACTGATAATAAGAAAGAGAACAAATGTCTACAAGGGAAATGGAAAAAGGCAGGTCTCACCTCTGTGAGCATGTTCTCTGACTCATGTCTCGGCACTGTCCTGGTGTGGTCAACACTCAGAGTGTTCTGACTGAAATGCCGGGGACATTTCATATCACTTTTCCGGGAGTCATTCGTTCCATACACCTCATAATTGAAAGCCTGTTTTAACGTACCGGTACCTCCTACATCTGCGTAAAGAGGCGGGTAATACGGAATAACGGGAAGATTTCCACTGGACTTGAGAAACAGGCGCTCCCGTCTCCACCTGTAGATCTTCACTGATATAATCACCACTACACAGGTGATGAAGAGGAAGGAGACTACAGCCAAAGCCAGCACTAAGTAAAAAGTCAGGTTGTCATTGTACTCCTTGTCCTGGGTAAAGTCCGCAGCTCCGACAGCACTTCCGGTAAGCTGTCGGCCACCATCACGTTCACAAGACCGTGCTGAACGAGAGGGCTGTCCGTTGTCCTCCACTACAACAGTCAGCTTCTGTTTCACAGGATCTTTGTCAGTCACCTGGCGGATGGTTCTGATTTCTCCGTTCTGTGAGCCCACTTCAAACAGCGCCCTTCTGTGGCTTTCTGCAGTTTTAGGAGAGCCAGGCGTTCTGTCCAGAGTCCACATCACAGCCACCACTTTAGTCACCAGATAGCCCACATCTGATGAACGAGGAACCATTTCACCCACCACAGAGCCACTGGTCTGGACCGGGTACAGAACCTGAGGGGGGTTGTCGTTC
>CAAKHB010003868.1:3546-22981 GCA_901007665.1 Aeoliscus strigatus
GTTGCCCCCCCCCCCCCCCCAAAGGCTATTCTGCTGAGACAGATCAGAGCGGTTTCTGTCTCTGACATCAATCCAAACCATATGATTGTGTGTTGGACTTGAACGCTGATGGTTCAGATAAATTATACTTTGATTTCTGCCACGACGTCACCTGGTGTCAAGTTGATCGTCTGTAATAAACTGTTTCATTGAGTACAGAGGTGAGAAATGACCCTGAGTCTTGACCCTGTAGCTGTCGCTAGAGCTGGTATTTTATCTTGTACTGTCTCTTTGGCAGCCTGCTTCATCATGTGAGATCAGAACTGAAATATTTAACCATTATCCACAAGGAATATATTTTTAAAAAATCAATTCCTGGTTCTTGGGTCACTCTAAATAATTCCTGAGGTGATGAATTCCAGACTTACACATCATATTGACTCTTTTCAAGGACTGTACACATTTGCTGTTACTAACGATCATCTAGTTTTGCAGCCGGACATTGCTGATATTTGTCAAATATTGTTTCACTGATGGTTGTTAAGTTGGTTTTTATTCAGGGAATCACAGTCTCAGAAAACCACTTTGTGATCTGATGAACAATGAGTTCACATCAGTGTGAATGTTTTATCCCTCAACAGATCACTCCGCTCCGAGGACCCAGAGAAGGTGGCACACTGGTGACCATCCGCGGTGAGAACCTGGGTCTGGAGTTCATAGAGATTCAAGGCAACGTGAAGGTGGCAGAGGTGGAGTGCACCCCGATCCGGGAGGGCTACATCCCTGCTGAACAGTAAGAGTTATTTCATATCAGACACTGAACTCGGTGGAGACGACAGCGGAGTGATGCTGCTTGTAGTTGCATGAGTATTTTTGTGTTAATACGTCCGAGGTACTTTGAGCACAAGTATAAATGATTAATTAAATTGCAAGACATGCAAAGCACAGTAATTTGTATTCAAACTGCACAACACACAGAAAACTACTGCACTGGTGGTACACACACATCTGCAAGCAATCCCCAAATGTTTTTTTTTTTTTGTTCAAAAGTTCAAAAGTTTATATTTACAACGTTGATGGCATTTTAGTTTAAGAATCCAATGCCGCTACGGCTCCTGTCAGAATATGTTAAACTAGTTTAAATTTGTCTTATCAGCAGACCCAGTGCTTCACTCAGAGTCTGTTGAGTGCCAGCGCTATGGAAGCAAATGCTGACCCAACACAAGTAGCTGTAGGTCACATGTAAAAACGATTGAGACTTTTCTCCCACAACGTGGTGGTGAAGATGAAGCCGCTGTGCACACATGCACACACACACACACACACACGTGCATTATTTAACATAGATAATCTGCAAGCTAACATTTGCTGCCAAGGCAGTCTGCTTTGGTTGTCACAAACGTGTTTATATGAAGCGCATTCCTGCTTATTTGTGTCCACAGGATCGTGTGTGAGATGGGCAAAGCGGAAAAGAGCCAGTATACAGGAAACGTTCAGGTCTGTGTTGGAGTCGGGGAGTGCAGGCCAGAATTCATGGCGAAGTCCTCCAAGTACTACTACTTTGTGGTAAGTTTCAGTTGGAGGATTTAGAAGAAATGATGAGTCAGGTATAAGTTCCTGTAACATACGTGTGCAATACCCAGTGCAGGATTAGATGGGGGAAAAAAACATTCTTTTTTTTTTTTTTTTGCTTCCTTGATCATTAGAACACACACACACACACACACAGTCACACACACACGCTGTGCACCCAAGTAATTATCATTCACACATGAGCACTTGAAACTGAATTTGCTGCCATGATGAGGTGGTTTTTATGCAGCGATATCATTTCAATGCCGTCCATTAATGCTCTCAAGCAAGGGTTTATTTCCCAATAATGTCCCTGTGCAGGATTTTATGACGTTGGGTCTGGATGTCACACCGCCCTGCAAGCAGGAATGAGATTATAAGTAGAGGGAGTATTTACTTAATAACAGCTTCAAATGAGCTCCTGTTGTGACGCTGTCTTATTAACCCAAGATATTTCCATACTATATAAATTGGATTTGATTCATAAGTGCGGGTTGAGGTGTCTCTCTGTAGCCTGTGAACCAATTTAAAATACCATCTTCTGTTTTTATAAATGATCTGTCACACATATCCCAGCCTCGCATATTCCCTGCTGGTTATTATACCGTAGCTATGCTAAGAATACACTTAAAACACTTAATTATAGATTTCTTTAACGTTCATCAGTTATTTTGTCTCCTAATTCACACAGTGGGCACCATCTGATTAACATTTGTCATTTCTGCAGATCCCCAGGATTCACAGCATCAAGCCCAGCCGAGGGCCAGTGTCCGGGGGAACCGTAGTCAGCATCAGCGGCAGCCACCTGGATGCTGGGAGCAATGTGTCAATTACCTTTAAGGACCAGCCGTGCACTTACTTGAGGTCAACAAGCTTGATATGACCCTGACAATCACACTTAAAAGCATAGACCATCTAAAACAACAGGGGAAGGGAGGTTAGAGTAGAAGTACCACAAATCTGGATCATGAATAGTCAGCGTTTGAAAAAACGGGATCTGGTCATATATTATAGAATTATCCTTTTGCCAAATCTGGTTGTAAAACATCAAGAGTCCAATAACGGAATGAAAGTCATGCTGCTCCCTCCACTTACTTTTATACTGTCTGGCGTTAAAACTCAGTTTAATCAGTTACTATTACTACTACTGTCAGCTTCCTGCATACAGTGTTTCTTTATCAGCGGTCAGCCACCATATTTAATACACAAACGTTTCATCCTGTCATCGCTGTAGGAGGGATGGTCTGTGGCTCACCTGCAGAACACACGCCTCCCTGCACGGCTACGGAAACGTGTCTGTGTCGGTGAGCATAGACAGAGCCCATCTGCAGAAGGACCTGCGCTTTGAGTACGTGGAGGATCCCACCATCACCAAGATAGAGCCTGAGTGGAGCATCTCCAGGTACGAGAGGCGATGGGGACACGAATAGGTGGAACTAAACCTAAAACAATACGCGTGAATTCTACAAAGTACTGTTCTCTCCTGTTGCAGTGGGCACACCCCAGTGACGGTGACAGGAACCAACCTCGACATCATTCAGACGCCTCTCATCAGAGCCAAATACAACGGCCATGAGACGCTCAATGTAAGTGACTGCAAACAATGTGTGCTATGAGCCCCACGTTCTCTTTTAGCCTGCAAACATGAACTCTGCAATAAACCCCACTGATGAATACTCTTCACTGCGGTTGTATTTTGACCGTCTAAATGCTGCCATTTTCCATTTTTATTCCACAGATCTAAAATGAAATTCAATATCAGCACCACTTGCCAGTGGCATGTCAAAGGAAGTTGTCCACAGTTCATGTAAAAGTCAGATTTTCCATAAACCAAATGCCTTTAGGTCCACTTTAATTTAAGAGCTGAACACACAGTGAGAGGAAGTAAACACATCAGCATGTTGCTATGAAGCTAATAAAGAAGGATGTGGTTTCCCTCCAAGTCTCTGCAACAATAGAAAATTGTTGACACTAAACCAAATTCCACAGAGATCAGCCCTTATCAAATTCTGTTCCCCCTTTATTCACCCTTTCCACCCAGGGGAGGGCAGATAAAGCCCGACAAGGGTCTTTGTGATCTGATTGAGCGAAGAGTGAGTAACAAAAGGTGGTAATGCTATCTGGACGGAAACTTGCACCACGTTTAACATCTGTTCTTGTAGAAAGCTTTTCAAGCTGTATGGTGCAGATAATGTCTCTTCTTCTGTGTCGGCGGTAACCAGTCCTGCAACGAGTAGAAATAAAGGTCCGGTGCTCTTTTCAACATTCAGCACGGGCAGCATACGGGATTGTGTCCTAAAAACCCTGCCAGCTTTGTCAAGTTTGATGTTCAAGGACCCAATTACAGTGATGGGCAGCAGTGTGAGTGGCTGCATAGCAGAGGTTACCTTCGGCCTCTGAGACGCCTGCGAATGAGACTTTAGCTGACGGCTGATTGGTCGATGCCCTGACAGACGGAGATTTCAGAGCGGCAATGAGGGGCGTGTGGTATGACAATGACAGATTGGACAATCTGTTCTTGTTTACAAAACCAGAGATATGGTATGAATAAAGAGGGGATACAGATGAATAAAAAAAGCATTAGATGTCAAGTGAAAGACCAGGGCAAAGGCAACGAGCGAATTGTGAGATGGTGACAAAAAAACAACAACTATTGTGACTGAAAAACTAAGTGGGCTAGAGAAAAGATGAGAGAATATGTGGAAAACCTGGACCTAGTCATCAAACCTGAATCTTTACACAAGCAGGATTGTGACGAGACTGTGCTCCCTCTCACTGACGCAGTAAAAATACAGGTTTTTTCTTCTACTTGTAACTGAGTCTCCTACTTACATGTGAACCAGTGACATAAACAGTCACACTATTAGCTAATGGGTTAGCTTAGGATGTCATATCATTGGAGAATATTTGATGTTCATAACCTTTGCAAGAAAGCCAGAGTGAGCGAAGTTGTTTGACTATATATAGATCCATCGATGAAAACAACAAGGACCAGTCCGACAAGAACCACCCAGCGTCCAAATGACTCTATCTCTGTCCGTCTCCTGCCAGCTGTGCCAGGTGTTAAGCCCGACATCCATGCTGTGCCAGGCCCCGGAGCTCCCCATCAACCTGGCCAGGCAGCAGGACAGAGCAGAAAGACCCGACGAGTTTGGTTTTAAGCTGGACGACGTGCAGGCTCTGATGGCGCTTAACAACACCAACTTCATCTACTACCCCAATCCGGAGTTTGAGACGCTCAGTGCGTCTGGGGTGCTGGAGCTTAAACCTGGATCTCCCATCATCCTGAAGGTGAGGGGCTGGACAGAAGGCAGCTAGTTTCCACCTGGGACAAGCACCTAATCCACACTGATAACGTGAGGAAGAGAGCTTCTATGGAAGATAAACAACTCGTACCAGTTTAGAGTTGATTCTAGAGTATGGATTTAACATCAACGCCCACATGGTGCAGATATTTTAGTATTTTATCTCTGTTTATATTTTGTATCTCCTGTATCTTTTATATCAGAAAATGTATTGTGATATTGATTTCAGTTGTTGCTCATAAAATGATGATTGTATATTAGACGGAAACAAACTACCACACTCTGCCTGCAGCAGTCAAATACAAATCTATCTTCATTTGACAGAATTGGACCACAGCTCTCTCCCACCTCCCTTTAATGATGTCAACTGTATGAATGGGGAAATTCTCTCTTGCAGGGGCGTAACTTCCTCCCCCCGACCAACAGTGGAAATGGAAAACTGAACTACACCGTTCTAATTGGCGAGAAGCCGTGCATGTTAACAGTGTCAGACACCCAGCTGCTCTGCGAGTCGCCAAACCTGACGGGTCGACACAAGGTCCTGGTGAGTGACACGGCGCACGCTGCCGAGGACACGAGAGCGAGGGACACGTGACAGATAGGCGGCTACAAAATCGATTGACACTTTGACAGTTTGATTTCTGTCCACGTCCAGACAGCTCTGATCCAACCAGCCACGTGGGTCCTGTTGCTGCCCACATGCAGACAGAAGGGCCCCGATGCTGAAATAATGCGGCCTCAGCAAACTCAGGGGAGGTTCCTTTTGAAAGGGATCACTGGCCAACCCTGACATTAGCATCCCAACAACACTGTCTTAAAAAGACTCATTACTCTAAAACAATTAGACATGCACAAATAAACATGTGCCCACATTAAAACTGCAAACTGTCTAGTTTTAATGTCAACTTCACAAACCCAAATGTGACTGTGAGAGAAAATATTTGCTCTGCATCTTTGCCTGTAGCCACACGATCATCCGTCTGAGAAAGTCTAAATGACACTTCTTTGCTCGTCGAGAATCGCTTCTTTCATCATACTCAAGTATAAGTAGAAGATTCATAAATCCAAAACTATAATCTGCCTCTTTCTCTCTCCAGGCGCGTGTGGGAGGGATCGAGTTCTCCCCCGGTGTCGTCCACATCACGTCCGACAGCCCGCTCAGCAGCACGGCAATCATCGGCATCGCAGCAGCTGGCGCCCTGCTCATCCTCTTCATCGTGGTGGTGCTCATCGCCTATAAGCGCAAGTCTCGTGAGAGCGACCTGACCTTGAAGAGGCTGCAGATGCAGATGGACAACCTCGAGTCACGTGTGGCGCTGGAGTGCAAAGAGGGTAAGTGGAAGACGCTCGTCGTGAGGAGCTTATTGATTTACCGGCTTTCTACCTTAAATCATCATTGGTTATTGTCTACTTGGTATTTTTTCGTATAATAAATCATCTTAAATGATATAATAATGTGATATCGCTGTCAGTGCTGTTCTGAAATCCTGTCTGCCATAAATATTAAACTGTTCATGTACATCTGGTTCATCCATCAGCGTTTGCTGAGCTTCAGACAGACATTCACGAGTTGACAAGTGATTTGGATGGAGCTGGAATCCCGTTCTTGGACTACAGGACCTACACCATGAGGGTCCTCTTCCCTGGGATTGAAGAGCATCCTGTCCTCAGAGACCTGGAGGTACCGTTTCTGTGCAGATACATGAACATACAGCGTAGTTCCACTGGTGCAGAGTAAAAATCGAGTTGTGACACGAGTCCGACTCCTTGTTCAGGACCGTACAGTCCGTCAGTAGACGATGCAGCTTTAGTTACTGCTTCATGATACGTCCCTCAGGACGGGTGTGAGTGAGTAGGATCTCATTCCTGTTAGTCAGCAGTCTACATGAATGTTTGGAGCCTCTGCTGTGAGGAAAGGTGAAACAATCATCAGCCACTGTAGTTTCTGACCGTTATGTGTCTGATTTCATCTGCAATTGGCCTCAATTGAAAAGAGAGCAAAAATCAGCAAGCGAATTAACAACGCGGTGGGTCACAGTCGGTGAGACTGATGCTGCTCGTGTTGCAGCCTCGTAAACAAGCGCCTGACAACGCCACTTGTTGAAAAACAAACAAGGCGGCCCTTAAATCAGGAGAGTGGTCTCATCAGTAACTACAAATACATGAGACATTTTCACTCTGCAAATTAAAAGTCAATCAAAGAGAAAAGAGCAAAAAAAAAATCAAATCATTTATCCCTGGTGGTGACATTGATCGACAGTCGTAATTGAGCAGGTCGTCTTGTTCCATTAAGAGAATGATGGACCCCATTTCCCTGGCCTCAGGGTTGGCCACTCTATCCCTGATGAGAATTTCCCAGTAATAACCAATATTAATTATGCTTTAATTGGTATAAATGCCAAACTGTATCAAGAGTATAATATGGACGAGCAGCTTAATGAAAAAAGCAGAGGGCTTGTCTTCGTCGGCTGATGGCCGCTTAATTGTTATTGATGTGTCGGAGGATTTAAAGTTTCACTGTTGGATATCAGAGTTACAAACAGCACAAGTGACAGCAGGGAAGTAGAGCATGGTCCAGCTCAAACGGGTCTTTCATTTGTCCTGGTGTTGAGATTTATGTTATCAATGAAAATCACCCTCTCTGCCTCTGTTTCCTCACCCGTATACACCAGAATCACCCTCACCGTTACAAATGGTTACAGTCATTTTAAGCTTTGTTCAAGATTTGTCATGCTAAGTGTATAGTATAGTGTATAAGTGTGTAAGTGTGATGACTGATAGAAAACAGTGCAGGGGAAATGTGTGTGTGGCGTCTAACCATGGCAAGTGTATTTTCCAACACTTCTGTATGTAGTGCAGGACAAAGTGAGGTTTTTGTGTTGTATCTGAGCAGGAGCAAACAATCAGCGACTGCTGCATTAACACACGCTCACACAATCACCTGTACATAGTTCCCCACACTGACACACAAAACACATCTTGTCAAGCAGTAAGAAATTACAGTTGCAACTTAACAATAGCTCCCGGCAGATTGCAAAGAGTTCCTCCAGGAATGCAGAAAAAAAGAGGGAACATATGCTGGATGACAGCAGCCTGAGCTGCAAAGAGATGCTGTCTTACAACGAGCACTCCTGACACAATACATGAAAGAAGCCCAGACAGGGGTGGCTGGTATAAATGGTGCAGGGATCTGGGGCTCAGACGAGGGGAATTCACGTCCCTGCACGAGCTCGCAACCTGCATCGCAGTGAAAAACAGCAGCATCAAAGTTATAACCATCTCAGGAGCTTCTGTGATTTCCTGCCGTCATCGTACACATTCAGACGAGATGCAGCAAAAAAAGGTGTACGTTCTTTGCATTTCTCCTCGTTTATTACAAAACTCCACAAGCAAATATCATCGCAAGAGGGAATCCGTACGCCACCAAATGTCACCTCTGATGTCCTTGTCATGTTTACTATGGCCGTTTCTTCCGTTCTCCTCACAGGTGCCAGGCTACCGCCAGGAGCAGGTGGAGGAGGGGCTGCGTCTCTTCGGCCAGCTCATCAACAACAAGGTCTTCCTGCTGTGCTTCATCCGCACCCTGGAGGCCCAGCGAGGGTTCTCCATGAGGGACCGCGGCAACGTGGCGTCCCTCATCATGACAGTGTTGCAGAGCAAGCTGGAGTACGCCACTGACGTGCTCAAGAATCTGCTGTCGGACCTCATAGACCGCAACCTCGAGAGCAAGAACCATCCCAAACTGCTGCTCCGCAGGTGAGAGGGAGTGGCCATCACATGACTCAGCTAGCATCCGATCTAACGGCCAATTTTATTGCAAAAGGACGGAATGTATGTTGTTTCAGGGTTCACTCACTGCTGCCGGTCTGACTCGTATACATCGACTCCTGCTGTTTGCATCATTAGCTAATCAATTCAGATGAATTGTCAGTGAATCCAATGTCACATAACTCAAAAGGATCTCATGTCAAACGCAGAAGGAAAGGGGCACCATTACATTTCCTCAAAGCCTTTACAGCGTTCCCGTGCCTCTGATGAGTCTGGTTACATGGGTGAAGCAGCCTCCTCGCAGCTGTTGTGGATGTGTGGGATGGATATTCATACATTCCCTATGCACGTGCTGTTTTTTGATGTTTTGTTCAGGGGTCGTCTGTCAACAGTTGGCATCCCTTGATGATTTGACAGACATGTCAGATAGTATTTCGTCTCCTTCTTTCAATGCCGATTCTCTCCCTCTGGCGAAGAACTCATCCCTGCCAGTAAAGACAAACACACACACACAAGAAGCAGATTAAACTGACTGAAGTGAACGATGCTTGGCGTCGCGTTAAGGAGACAGCAGGCATATTCACCTCATGAAAGCCTGTTTAGACTCGACTTGGTGATGCACAGACAGAGATTAATGCTGTCTAGGGCAGCAGGCGTGATTAATTGCAGCCAGGGCTCACGGAGGATTGTGTAGCCACACACACGCACCAAAAAATAATGGAATAACCGGTGATGCTGGCAGGAGATACAAGGATAAGAGATGGCACCTAGAGCAGAGAAAGAGAGGAGCAGCCAAGGACAAAGGGAACACTTGAAGCCGTGTCACTAAGTGAAGGATTCTGTCGACTGGGGCTGTGGAATCAGCTCTTTGATCACTTAGCTTACACTCCTCTGGAGTCTTGTATGTTAGATATCGTTGATTTATCTTGTCTGTGGGACTTTAGGATGGAATTCATAGTAGTAAAAAGTACTGTAAAACGGTTATTTAGCTGTAGACAACTACCTTTTATAGCTTCCATCCTTCTAAAACGTTCTTCTCTTCATGGGCGAGAAGGGAAGCCGCTGGGAGGGAGTTGGCCGTGACATTCAGACAGAAGTGGACGCATGTGTACATGAATGCACAGCCTGTCATCACCCATTTGTCGTGATGGACACTGATCTGATTGTATTCATCTCGCTCCTTCCTCCGTGGACACGCTTATCAGTCCTCGAACATCCCAGCATGCGTTTCACATGTGACGCGGCAGTGTGAACGTGCTGCTCCACGCCAAAGTGTGGGCTGGCTGGCGTGTCCTTGGGCAGCAGCTGAAAATAGCCCAGATACGCTGGGATGGTCTGGGAAGGATGGCACCACCTTCTCTACTGTTTGTCTTCCCTTCTAAGACTTGGGCTGCTCACTATCCTTATCTCCCCCTTCTTGAATCTATAGTCCCAGACTATCCACTCCACCCCGCCCCCCCATCCGTGCTTCCCTGATTGCTAAATCAATGCTTGGAGTGTGTGAACGGGCTATCTCTGGCACAGCATCTGAGCATGGCTACCCACTGACTCCTCTTCCAAGAAATCTCTGTATGTGCGCGCCGGTCTCGTCACACATCCTTCCATCTGTCCCATCTCAACCTGCGCCGAAGCACAACCACCAGGCAAGCTAACTAACGAGAGCCTTCCGCAACCATCTGTCGCATTCCTCACTGCATCCTCCAACTGCTCACTTCCCCCTCTTTTACCCATCATGCAGACGGAATTCAGCGATGTTAGAAATCCTGTCTGGTCGCCACTAACATGACAGAGTTTCGATTCTGTTCACAAGATGAAAGCCAAATATGTTCCTGTGTTGATATCTTGGCTCTGACGCGTGCACAGTTCCTGAGTCTCCCGTTGTTTCAACTGTAAGGATAATCTCCATCTTACCAGCAGCTGGCTGTCGCTGTAAGACTGTTTGACACGTATGATGACCAATCTCCCCCATCCAGAGCCAGAGGGAAAAGTGGAAATGATTTCTGATTTCAAGCTGGGATGTTTCAAAAACGAGACTTGCATGTCTGATCAACACATGGGGTCCCTCCTGCAAAGAACGTGCTCCCTTGAGCTCTCTGAAGGCTGCGGAGATAGTTTTTCAGAGAAGTAACAGGACGTTACAGTGTCTGTTTCACAGACAGCTGTGGTCAGCCAGTGTTGAATGTGTGCGTGAACAGTAATCAACACGAACTAACCACTGCCAGACCCCCTCGGATCTAGATCCTTCTCAGTGCCCACTGCCCCTCTGACCGGCTGCCAACACGCCACGGCACATTTCATAGCTTTAACCTAAACATCAGCTGCGGTGTGTTTTGAAAAGCGGCCGAGGAGAGGTTAGTAGAAGATTGTTTGGAATTTGTAAAACCAAGCACTAATGTTAGCTATTGAAGCAGCTTCCTTCACAGTGCCATTTTTATCCCCGCTCCCTAAAGACTGTGCTGTGACTGAGAATGAGCGTAGCCCAACTGGTGGGACAGTGCCAAGACTTCTTATTAGAGCCGGCTCCCTTTGCCAGAAGAAGGATACACACCCACAATCTACACGAGTCAGCATGCACGCTAATTTCTGAATACATACGCAGTGGGATTAATTTGTGCTTTTATGCACGCTAGCCTTAAAACGGTCTTGTCCACTCACACAGACAGCCACAAAATCAGGTCTATTGGACCCAGAGAAAGAGAACGGAAGGCCCGGCGGAATAATTTGTCTTTTCTTTATTTCCCCTTTTCGCTGCTCCCTCCCACATCCTTTCCTGCGCACCTCCTCCTTTCTCATGCTTCTTTCATCCCTTTGATCGATGGGCTACATTTGTGGAAATGGAGAGGATTTGGGATTGTGTATGATTACAGGATCTGGAATTGGGCAGCGAAAGGGAGGGCGGAAGGCGTCAGGGACACATGAAAGAAAAGATCAAAAGTGACCTTGCTGACCTTTGGGTCTGTCGGGAGGGGCAAGTTCGGGAGGGGTGGCAAAATAAAAGTACGGGCACAGTAAGAGGCAGGAAGCTAATCCCCCCCAGGTGTTGTGCCAGTGTTGCTGGGGGGATGCCAGACCAGCCCACTGGCACAGCAGACATCATGCCGCCCCCCCCTTAATGACTCAGTGTGGAGCCCCTTGAAGAGGCTGTCTGAATGGCGAGGGGGTGGGAGGGCTGCAGGTGGCGGCCGAAACACTCGGACAATACCGTCACACAATGGCTGCTAATCCTGAAATATTGATGCCTGTGGTCGTTGTTCATCAAGAGCAAAGCTTGGTGTGTGTGTGTGTGTGTGTGTGTGTGTGTGTGTGTGTGTGTGCGTGTGTGTGTGTGTGTGTGTGTGTGTGTGTGTGTGTATGTGTGTGTGTGTGTGTGTGTGTGTGTGTGTGCGTGTGTGTGTGTGTGTGTGTGCGTGTGTGTGTGTGTGTGTCAGAGGTGTTCCTGACAGATTAGCCACACACCCCTGCTGTTGGCCAAGAAGATGGCTGTCAAAGGATATCCGATCCTCAGCTCTCCCCTCGCCACCGCCGCTGTTGTTATTATGTATGCATATTAGTCATTCACACAGGATCATTCACACACTGTTGGCCCAGGTCAACACACACACACACACACACACACACACACACACACACACCATTTTGCCACACCACTGGAGCATGGATGCCAGGCGGAGAAAGAGAGGGAGATGTATTCATTCACTTTCTATTGTGCGCGGATCGAGTGTTAGTCCACTGAATAGACGAGGGAGCCCTTCATAATGAGGCCAGTGTTATTACAGAGCTGTTTCAGCCCCTAACGACATCAATCCACTGGGATCAAATAAAGGCCTTTAATTGCTTTGCCTTATATGAAAATCCCCGCCGCTGTCGACAAGCTGCCCTTGGCGTGCCTGAGCATAACAGCTAGCCAAAAGAGTGGCCGTTGTACAGCAAAGGTGCTCTCACATCATATCATTGCATTATGTTTGTGTAGTAAAAGGCCTTTTCATTAGAAGAGTCATCGTTTTACCAGAATATGTGATGCTGAATATTGATGAGCATGAGGGATGACATGTTCCTCATGGGCTTTGTGTTTGTTTGCAGGACTGAGTCTGTCGCAGAGAAAATGCTGACCAACTGGTTCACGTTTCTGCTCTACAAGTTCCTGAAGGTAAACCCTCCATCCTTCTACATGTGAGCTGAAGCTACAGCCCAAAGCCTTTCAGTTCACTGCTGCCTTCAGGGAACATCATCATGAGTTCACCTGACTGTCATCGTTCATCACATGGGTTTTAATCACCTGTCGAATGACCCTTTCAAACTACTCAGAACGAAGATTCACGCTAATGTCCCCTAAAATGTCACAGTGACTGAATAATAATAACAATAGAAGTAACTAGAACAACACGCGGGGAGCTCACACCTCCTCCAAGCAGCACAATATTATTGTCCTGCATTTATTTTGTCTCCTCGACTAACGTCATTTCTCATCAAAACATGCTTGTCTCACTAATAGTCAAATAGTTATTAAAAAAAAAATCATGAGCAGCCTTGTTACACAGATCATCCACTCTGAATGTTATTTCTCTATTTGTTCTACATTTTCCTTCAATAGTTAAAACAAAAAACTGACAATGAGTAAGAATCCTTTAACATATTCCTGGATCCAGATGGTTCCAGAACATTTAATCATCATACAAACAGACAAAAAACACAACCTCCTTGGTGTAGGTCCTAACTGACTATTAACTCTTTGGTGTGATGACCGGTGGTGTTTCAGATGTTTCAGACACAAACACGGGTTTGGCTGTGAGGTGTCTGATCAGTGTGAAGTTTTGTTCCTCCCTGCAGATGTGTCCCTCTCTTTGTGAATGCAGGAGTGTGCCGGCGAACCTCTCTTCTCCCTCTTCTGCGCCATCAAACAGCAGATGGAGAAAGGCCCGATCGACTCCATCACAGGAGAGGCACGCTATTCGCTCAGCGAGGACAAGCTCATCAGGCAGCAGATTGACTACAAGACACTGGTAAGGGTTCACCCACGCGGGCACGCAGGGGGTTAAAGGGGGACACTTAATATGCTTTCGGGGACGAGAGGCAAGAAAAGGGTCCGTTATGGCTTGTTGGTCATGAGATGAGAAAAGGAATATCAAGTTGTCATTGTCACGCTTGACATGAAGGGGGCACAGGAGCGGCGACCTCACTTCCTGTTGAGACTGGAGCTGTCAAATGAAGACGCAGGGCTTTGGGATGAGGGAGAGGTTTTGCATGCATTTGTCTGTACATGCACACGTTCTCCCCATCTGGAACCGCAGGTTTCTTTACGGTTTCTCACTCTGACAGGTGAAAACTATAGTGTTTAATCTCTGGAAACTTTACTTCTGGGAAAGTGGGTCGTCAGTTTTCACTGAATTTTCTGTCAAAGCATATCCTGGTGTATCAGGAAAAACAACAGACACAGAAATGGCTTCACGATGACTACATATATAAAATGTATAGGTGCAGAATAAACCATGATTACAGAAAAATAACATAAATGTACCAGTATGGTGTATTTGTTCTCATCTTTGCCATCAACACTTGAAAAGGAGCAGTGAAGGTACTGATGGATGTGATAAATATATAATTAGCTGCTCAGTGATAATTAATTCAAGTAGCAAATATGTGCCTCTCTCTCAGCTCAGAGGTAGGATCAGAGTCCCTGGTGAGCGATGGTTCTTCTGCTGCAGAGCGTCCATGAACCCTCTGGCAAACACAAAGTTAACACTGCTCCAATTAAAACCACTACACGACTCGGTGAGACGGTGTCACGCTCATAGCAGCCATCTCCGATCGGCCTACAGGTGGTGAACTGCATCCATCCGGAGAATGAGAAGAGCCCAGAGATCCAGGTGAAGGCCCTCAACTGTGACACCATCAGCCAGGTGAAGGAGAAGATCCTGGACGCCATCTACAAGAATGTCCCACACTCTCACCGCCTGAAAGCCTCAGACATGGACCTGGGTAAGCTTCATCCATACCACAGCATTCTCTGGAAGTTCTTCAGGGCCTCTTCCTTCTTCAAGGATGTCTGTCGTTTTCAGCATTCAACATTTCAGCGTCGTCGTCGATGTGCTGACTTCCAGTAGTGTCCGTGCAGCTTGTCGAAACTTTTCTATCCGTACGTTACGGACACATGTATTGATTCTTCTGCCTTCTTAACAGCTACAAGCCCTTTCTGGTTCAGAGACGTAGTTCTCCGTTGAACCTCTGCAGAGTGTCTGTCAGCTCCGATGTCACAAGATTGGTCGTCCCCAAAGTTTCCCATCGATTGACTCCCTTGTCGACTGCCGTCTGCAGGAGATGATTGATCAGCGAATCAATCGAGACACTCAGCGATCTCCTCTCTGCAAAAAACTCCTTCATGAGTTGCATCCTCTCCTCTGCCTGAGCAAAGAGATATGAGGATATGGTTCTGTTGCATGAACGACATGTTAAGTCAGCACACAAACATATTGACAAAAGCACTGATAAACAGGCAGTAGACAAGAACATTGTGTGTGTTGTGCACATGCCAGTGTGTTGCAGTGTTGTCCAGGTTTACCAGACGACACTCTTTGCACGCGTTTTATGGTTTAATATCGACAGATGGATTTTCTAAACCCCTGTTGTGTGTTTGTAGTAGCATATTTATAACCACCCCAGATCTAAGACGGACTGAGTGCATGCCGTTGGGAATGAGCCTGCGTGTGAGCTAAGTGAAGAGATTGGTTTAGCCTTTTGACGACACTCCAGGATAAAATTGTTTTATGGCCCCCTTTGGGTCGGATGTGTTGTTCTATTATTGTTTTATTACAACGGGGAATTGGAAAAGAGTTAGCTGGCCGGTCGCTCTGTGCTGATGCAATCGTGTGTATGAGTGAGAGAGAGGCAGTGCATGCAATCTCACAAATGTCGGTGGAATTAAATGTTTTCTCATCACTTGTATATATTTATGAGCTGGACCTGCTGCACAGATTAGACGACACTTAATCATGAGTCCGTAAACGCTTCAAATGTCTGTGTGCCAGTTGTAGACACTGTTTCTTCATCGAGTTCAGCTGATGCAGCTTTTGAGTTTAGTTTTGTCATATTGACACAAACTTGATGGGAGGACACAAATGGAAACATAAACCAAGTGATAATGATAATGGGATTGTGCCAAGAGTGTCGTTATTCAGGGTATTTTTTTTTAATTGAATCGTCTTTTGCTGTGTTTCATCGTCCCCTGCAGGGCTGCAGAGAACAGAGAAACAACACGGCGAAGCTTCTTTCATTGCATTGTGTGTGTGTGTGTGTGTGTGTCAGACATTTTAGACGCTAATGAAAATATGTGTCAGGCATGTCTGTGGGGGTCCAACAGTCACCTTCAGCCTCTCCCCGTGTACCAGCCCCACCATCATCCATATCTAATGATTATATTAATATTATGTTTGATATTATGTGCCCACCCACACTCGGTGACAGACCTCTGGATACGTGGATCTCTGTTTCATTCTTTCCCCTTTCATTGTTTCATTTGTTTACTGAGCTTCTCCTGGAGACTCATTTGCATCTTTATAGGAAGATGTATTATATAGACAATGGGAGAATCTGTATTTCGTGAAGATTTCTCAGATGTTTCCACGAATTCTGGCTGATCCTCTGAAGACAGGCCTCATCATGCACCGCTGCGATTGCTGCTTTGTTTTCCGGTTTGTGATCAGAATGGGAGATGAAAGTGGCCAGCGCAGGTGGGGAAACCCAGCGTGAGGCACAGAGAATAATGTATTCACGATGCCTGTGATGTCGGCAAGAATAATAGAGGAATCTCTCTTTCAAGGCATCTTTATCTTATTGTGATTTATTTGCTGGACCACTGAGGCGTTTTTATTCGTGGGATTGTTCTGAGGTGTCACACATGAGGACAGTATACAGCCGACCCTATAAATGTCCAAATGTCACGTGCTGCCAAGTGACCTGTTGAAAAGAGTGGAAGTGAATGATCTGCGCTTTGTGGATGAGCTGTGGCTCTTCTAGTTCTCCATTTAGCTCTGGAGTGGTCTGCTTCTACCAGAGTGCCCAGAAATAGGTCTCGGAGCAGCGTGGCAGGGGGCTCAGAGCGCTGGATGGTGTTTGACGAAAGGGGAGAACAGACAGGGGCCGATCGGGCCCTCAGAGAGCAGAACGCAAGGGCCACTGTGCAGAGGGAAAGGGAAAAACACAAGCTGTGGCCATGCAGCTGTAATCATGACCATCGATCACTGCAGGAAAAGAAATGGAAAGAGAGAGGGAGAGCTCCTTTCAAAAAAAGAGATAGATAAATAAAATCAAATTGTGATTATTTAACCGGCCTCGTTACTCTCTCCTGCGTGCCATTCTCCTTCAGCTCCACGTTTCTCAGACAGTTTACGATGCAAAACAGTCATGACTAGTTTTCCGACTTGTGATGTTTGCTTATAAGTTGAATGCTGATTTGAGTTGGTGTGCTCATCTGAGAACTGCAGCTGACCTGAAGGCACCTTAGATACACAATAAACATGATGGAGGTGAGCTGCATGCAGGTAGATCTGCTCCCTGCTACTACGTACAGACGGGCAGATAAACACCCAGATAAAAAAAAGAACAACATAATAACAGTCAACTGTTAGAACTATATTGACGAGTGACGAGAGTATGGGCAGTAATATTTGAGCATCATGAGTTTTGTTCACTTCCAATCACAGAATGGCGCCAGGGCCGTGGACAGCGCATGATCCTTCAGGATGAGGACATCACCACCAAGATCGAAGGCGACTGGAAGCGTCTGAACATGCTGGCTCATTATCAGGTACGTCTGCATCGTCTCATGTCATCCACTTTGAAGCGGCTAACAAATACAAGACAACATAGTGTACAGTATTCTGGCAGAAGAAGATGAAGCAGTAAAGAGCTTGTTTTATCTGTCTGGGGAAAACAGTACTGTTTCTAGGCAGACAAACACTTAGCTGGAATGTTTCTGGTGCTGCATAGAGAGTGCACAGATCTTCAGTTTCTGCTTCCTGCAATGAACTTATGACTTTGATAGTAAAACTACATGAGCTCCATCTTGTTCGATATGACGGTAAAGTTGAAACTGGACTCATAAACCCAATAAATCTACAGGCATCATGCAGGAAACAGCACACCAGTGCTGTACGTACGCACACATTAGCATCTTCTCGTGTAGTAAACATAGACACTTTTGTGTCCGTTTGACAGATGCATACTATTAGATTTTAAATTTAAACAGAGAAAATTGAAAATTGTTCATCCAAAACTGGTGTGACCGTTTATTTATCCATGTCGCTGCAGTAGATGGTCCATTCTCTGATGACCTCTGCACTGTTTCCTTCAATTCCGAGTGAGCTGGTGGCGTGCACTCGCTCTGGAACCCTCTGGAACCCTATAAAGGACATTGGGCAGAGGAGGCGTAAATGGTTGTGTGCAGAGAGGAGTGGAGGGCTCCAGATAACATCTGACTCGCTCGCCAAGTGTTGTCATCTGTGAAATGGATTAGTGGATGTCATGAAATAAATAGACACGTCAGTGGCGAGACACTTTCAGCAGCAAGTTCTGCTTCTGCACATTTGTTAAAAAGTAGGCAGAGACATTTCACCAATTAAACAGAAATGCTGCAAGGACACACTGTTGTTTAATCCAGTTGGAGTCTGGAGGGAGAAAAAACAGGCTTTGTCAAGATGCTTTCAAAAATTGTGAAGCCGCCACTGTCCCCTCTCTTAAATTAAATGTCAGCCACAGCAAGTGTCAACAGCCCTGGAGTAGGAGGCTCGGCTGGAATGGATTACAGAGCTGATTTAAATCCCAGATAAGATAATGAAGACAGGAGTTCAGTCCTTTTTAATAGTATATCTCTAAATGGAACCACATATATCTGCCTAATCTCTAAAGTATCTCATTACATTTAATATAAAACACATGACAAGTAGCATCTCGTGATATGTAAATGCTTGTAATCTCAACAACTTTCCATGGGTCTCATTTACGTCTGCAGCTCTCTGGAGGATAATCAGGCTTTCGGGGTCTGATTCACCCCTCACAAACAATCTGAGGGGGGTTTTCAATTCAGGTTCTGGTCCAAACAAGGAATACCCAACAACATTAGAAATGAATTCAGCGTAACTTGAATTATTATTAAAATAATTGTCAATTAAAGGAGCTCATTGCTCAGTCTTAGCTGACAAACAATAGAATTCTGCTTTATTTTTTAACACCGTCAAACTAGTACTCATTTAATCAGTTGTGCTTCACAAAAAAGAAGGTACAAGGAAAAAACCTTCAGCTGTTCTAATCTGTCCATTTTATAATGAGACGTTCCTCTCCTGCCACCTGCTTTCAGGAAACGTGCTGTTTTCTGTCTTTATCCTGTCCCATTCCTCCAAGTGTCACTCCTCCTTTTCTCATTTCATTATGTTCCATTGTGCTTCGTCCGATTTTTATCTATTCAACATATAAGAGCAGTGATCAGGGCATGTGCTTGAGGGTGTTGGAGAGTTCTGTGCTCCCCCACAAAAGAGTAATCTGCCCCGTGGGCCTCCTGCTTTCAATGATATAAACATATTATGCATAAGAAGCAGATTGAGTGACTGGGTGAACTAATGATACGATCTTAATAAGGCCTGGATTCTCTCACACACACACACAGACACAGACACACACACACACACACACACACACACACACACACACACACACACACACGCACAACCCAAGTCAGACAGAAAAGATCTTACTAAATAGACGCCGTGGGCCATCCCTCCGCCCTCCATGAACCAGTGGTCCAATGGTCACCATGTGTATGA
>CAAKHB010003869.1:0-13820 GCA_901007665.1 Aeoliscus strigatus
TGTGTGTGTGTGTGTGTGTGTGTGTGTGTGTGTGTGTGTGTGTGTGTGTGTGTGTGTGTGTGTGTGTGTGTGTGTGTGTGTGTGTGTGTGAGTGTGACAGCAAGGCAGTCGAGTAATTTGGTGAATGTCAGTCTTCCTTTTAGGAAACACACACACACCGAGGTGGGAGGGAGAGTGAGGATGGGGGATGCATCATAGATGCTTGAACTATTGTCATATAATAATAATAATAATAATATTATGTATTATTAATGTACTGTCAATGTGATAAAAAACACCAGCTAAACATCAGTCAGAGTCCCATTAGGTGTAAATTGAGCAGCTTGCTCAGGCTTTGAATCCAATGTAGCATTAATGTATGATTCTATCAGATAGAACAGATCCTGTCCAGGGGATTTTACATCCACAAAACTAAAGACAACCTGCTGAAATTACTTTAAACGCATTTGGACATGAAAGGCAATTCAAAGTTAACTTTAATAAGATGTTTTACTGAGAAAACATGTAATCTCCACAAAGAAAAAGAAAAGAAAAAGTAATAATACAAAATATCAGTGAAGAAACAACTTAGGAGCTGTTCCCATTTTTGTCTCTAAAACAATATCCAAACAAAGCCACTGTGTGAGACACACACACACACACACACACACACACACACACACACACACACACACACATTATGGAGCATAAGCTCCATAATTTCCTGTAGCGGATATAAAGGGATGTTAAATTATCAGCACAGAAAATAGGTTCAATTCATGCTTTAATTTCCTAACAAAACGGACATACACACACACACACACACACACACACACAAAATGCAGAAACAACACACATCAAGCAGTTAGGAGCGCGTGCACACGCAGTCACACAGATGTTCACACATGAATTTCCGTAAGAAAAGAGAAAAGATGGGAAATGGAACGCAATATAATGAGAACTTTATGGAAATACAGCTGCGTGAGTGTGTGTCTTTTAAACATGATTAGCTCCGTTGGGCAGAAATGTAAACGGGCAAAACTCTAATGAAACTCCTCTGTGGTCTGCTGAAGGCACACATTCCCGTTTATCTCTCTTAGTTCGTCCCTTGACTCAAGTAGACTTGAATGTCACACATGGGACTTCTAAGAGCCTGAAGGGTCACGATGCACGACTGTAATATGACCACATGAGATGAACGTTGTGCTTCTACGATCAAACTCATCCTCCCTCTAATTGAACCCATGCATTTATATGTACTCTTCTCTTGCCCTTGAGTTAAAATTCTTTTTGAAAACAATCTGAGATTTATGGCAATTATTGACATTCCGGTTAACACATGTTTCACAGTCACAGGCTAAAGAAAATAAAGAGAAAAAAAAGTATGTCTTATTCCTTCTTTGTAAACTTAAGAATGTAAACATTTTGCAGATTTTCATCCAACAAACACTTTCCTTTCCTTTCAGACACTTAAACAGCCAGAAAATAAAATTTCAGACTGAGAAAATGTGTTCAACGTGATAAATCACAATGAAAACAAAGCCAATAACACGACAAGACGGCAGTGTGCAGCAATCCTTTTTCAAAAGAAAATATTCCCTCCTCTACAAACAGAACACCTCCTGCAGCAGAATGCTAAGAACTCGGGTGTGTGCGTGTGGTCCTGAATGCTTTCATGTGTGCTGTGTTGATCAGTCAATCAGGTGAGATGTCCTTTGAAGAGTAGAGGGGAAGAGAATCTGGGGACAGATCGATGCAGGAGAGAATGCGTGAGGATACGTGTACATGTGCGTTGAATAGGTTTTAATGAACTTTTCTATATGCCTACCCTCACCATTTTCACATTGTCACATAGTGTATGTTCATGTGTGACTCCAGACTGAGGTGATTTCCATTTGTACATCTGTTTCTTCACCCTCCACCCTGCTGTGAGTACTTCTTTTTACAGATGTCTTTTTTTCATTGTCACATTTGTCTCACTTGATGACAATTGTTTCATTGTCTTTTGGTTTTGTGGAGCCTTTCTCTGTGTGACATAAAGATTGATGTGGGTGTGGTCTAAACTATTTTAAATGGTCCTTTGCACCCCACCCCCCCCCACCCCATCCTGCACAGAAATGACTCAACCTCAGACCGTGTGCAAATGTGTGTGTGATGAGGTATATTTTGTGTGTTTGAAAATGCCATGGTAACTGAGAATAAATATTGTGATGAAAGAACGAAAGATAGTGGCAAAGGCCGTATCATATGGAGCTATTAAAGAAATAAGTCATGAGCAGTTTCCTCTCCCTAATAAATTCATAACTGGTTTGTCTCTCTCTCTCACCTTCACACATGAAAAACCATTAACTCACCAATGAGCCGGCCATCACAAACTCATTATATGTTGCCAACTGCACCGAATGTTCCAAAGTAGTTCCACTTAAATTATGGGAAAATACTTCTAAAATGATGCATTATGTGAATAATGTTCCATTTGCTGCTGCCATAAAAACATGCTGCCTTGGGTTTTAGTGCTCGGTTTAAACATGATACCACTTTTGATGATGCTATTCAGCTGATAGATGCCGATGTTTGATTGGCTGACATGAAGTTTAACAGCTTATTGGTGAAATCTGGTGCTCGAGACAAGACAAACTTTGCCTTAACGGGATCACAAATGATGTAGAAAACATCATTAAGATGATGAAAACTTTTTTTTATTGATGTACAGTTTAATCCTTCAAGGGGGAAAAGGGAAAAATGTTACAGGGTTAACTTTTTTCCGTGGCAGTCTTATCTACATTTGACTCTTCCCATCTTTCCTTCATCCCACTTTTCTTCCCTTTGCATGCAGCCCCCCCCCCCCCCCCCCCCCCCCCCCCCCCCCCCCCCCCCCCCCCCCCCCCCCCCCCCCCCCCCCAACCCCCCCCCCCCCCCCCCCCCCCCCACTCTCTCTCTTACAGCCCCACCCACCATAATGAGCAAACCTCTCACTGCCCCACCCTGCCCTGTCTGCCAAGATACTGCCAACACCTAACACACATGCGCATACGAGCACAACTCTCAACAGCAAATACAAATACTCACACAGAGTCATGTGGACATCCTGACACCACAGCCGCCCACACCACATTTCAGTCTATTCTCATCTAATGTGATCATGGCCAATGAGCTCTGCGGCGATGGCGAACCACAATCTGTTCCCGCCAACCCATGACATCACCGTAAAGTAAAAAAGCATTGTGGGCCACAAAGTGGGGTGAGGATAATTGACTGACAGGTGGTTACCATGGGAACTGTCAAGTTTTCCTCCACATTGCTGTGGCAACAAGCAAGTTTCTTAATGTTGTCGGTTCCAGTTTAGAAAGGAAACATGAAGCTTATGGTAAAGAAATTGATGTCAAGGAAAGTTACTCAAACTCTTCATTAGCCAATGTAAATGCAAATGCTCTAAATATAACTCATGAATTTGATTACAGATTGTAGCTGCTCGCTGCGTGGCATCTAATCTTCACATCTGATTTAAAGAAGCTGGGGATGGAAGCGTATTAATAGCAGCTCTTTCACAATCAAGGCTCCCAGCGTGTCGAATCTTTATACATCCAGCTATGAATTCCTTTAATGACGGGAATCAAAGTAAGAAAGAACAAGTGAACAAGAGTGAACCAGTGACAAGAAAAAGAGGATGAAATGAGTGAATGGAGAAGAACTGTAAGATGCACACATGCTCCTCCTTACCCGTAGCAGGGATTGGGACTCCTCTTTAGCAGCTCCTCCTTTTCCCTCCTGCACTCCCCCACCTCCACTCCCCCCTCCTCCTCCACCTCCTGTGTACTGCTGAGGGGGCATCTGGCTCTGCTTCTCCCCTCCACCTGCAGTGGCTCCACCTGGCCTGCCTCCTCCGTACAGCTTGGCATCTCCCAAAAATGTCTTGGTATCTCCCAAAAACGACTTGGTGTCTCCCAGGTAAACCATGCTAGGTGAAACCACGCCTCTCTTCTGCTGCGAGGCCTCGTGATTGGCTGACACAAATGACATGGAGAGTGGGGAGGGGAACACAGAGGGACTCCCACCTCCTGCTCCTCTTTCCGGTCCCATTCGCTCCTTAGGCACCCACAGTAGACCATGGGCCTGCTCACCTCCTCTTTCTCCGAGTCCTCTTGTCTCACCAAGAATCCAACCTTTTTCCCGCTCTCTTTCTTTCTCATCGCCCCCCTCACTTTTTACCCCTCCGGTCTCTTCTCTGCCCTCTGCCAAACGTCCCTCAGGCGGTGCTAGGGAGTAAAGGAGGCGAAGATCCCCTTTGCTTTCTTCCTTGATGGCTAAGGTGGAGGGAGCAGAGCAGCCATTGGCTGAGAGAGTTAACGAAGGTGTCATGGAGGTCGCCAGCGAGGTGGGTAAGGAGGTCGTTGTCAATGAGTTCAAGGAGGGGGAGGATTCGTGACAGTGGGCTGAGTTGAAATGCTCCAGGAGAGCGGATGAATCAGGGGCTGTGAAGTCACAGTGTCGACAACGACAGCACGCATGGACACGCCTGCAAAGAAAAAGAACAGAAATAACAGGATCAATGTTTATTGTCATTGTCAGAATCAAATTAAAATGAAGCAAATGTCTAAAATCAGTATTGTAGAGAATATGACTTGTGTTAGATATTTGGATATGTGCATTTGTCCATACTTACAATAATACAAGAATAAATAACAATAATAAATATAGATTGTAATTTCAAGTCTTTTTTTCATGTGTCAATGTCAGTTTATTTGTGGCCAAATGAACTGACATTTTAAATCTCAAAGCTCTGTACTGTGGATCATTTTAATGGGTTTTACCACAAAGGGTTTATGTTTTTCATTGATCAGACTGATGGAAATCTATGTCTTGAATGGACTTAATGTAAAGTGCATCAGTCCCAGTCTGACTGTCTCCGGCTGCTTTGGCGGAGTTTCACAAAGTGACTCCGTCTTCTTGTGATTTTGAACAAACCTCTGTGGAAAGAACATGAATGTGAATGATCTGAACTCAGTGTCAGTAACAGCCATAAGCACATTACGACGGTAAATTCTACTTGTTGTGTCCTAAAAAGATGTCAAGACCTTGGCAGAGTGTTAGAGTCATACTTTGGGATAGATCATTCTGCTTAGTCCTTTGTCCTGAGCAGTCTGTAATTAAATCCCACATCCGGTTCTCCAAAACTTGTCCTTGGAATCCCATTAGGTCTGCTTGAATTCAGTGGTGGTGTGAAAACTTCCTGGCTTCATTTCAGCTTTATTTGATTTGAGCTATGAGATTCAGAGCTCTGTTAAGGACGTGAGTAAACTGTAAAATCCCCTCAACACACTTTACTTTCCTCTGTGCCTTTCTCTTATTCTAGTCTCTTTTGCTTCTTCTTCACTTATCTCCGTTGTATATCCCTCTTTACTGCATCTACTCTCTACCGCTTTCTGCATTTCTGGCTTCATTTTTCACTATTTCATTCTGGGTAGTAGAATAGTCAGTAAGGTGCTTTGCTTCAGGGCACAGGAACAGAAAAGTGATGTCCACATTTTCCCGCCTGCCAGTCTAAGGCTTTCGACCTTTAAGACATCTCTGCCCTGACCTCCAGGCCACATATGACCCAATGCCGAGAAAGATTTAGTTTGACCTTTTATAAAGCTGTGAAAAAAGGACCAAAGCTCATCCTTCAGGTATTTTATATTCACATATAGTCCAATTATTTATCAGTGTCATTCGGTATTCCACTCTGATGAAGTATCTACTGCCAGATGTGGGTTGCTGTGCTGATGTTCTCCAGCATCATGACGGTAAACTGTCTATTGTCATCTATAAATGTTTGGGTGTGACGTCATTTCAGTATGTGATGCTCATAGGTCTGGTAAGAATGCTGTTTGGTGTGAACACTTCCTGATTGGTGGGACTCAGACTGAGGTCAAATCGCAGTGTCTGGCCACACTGGCAGACCTGTGAATCCAGTGGCTTCGTCTGTCTATGGATGGGGAAACGTGCACTCTTTTGCGTGCCAATGTCAGTTTGGTTTTGTCGAGAACGCCCCAAGGCAGTGATTGTCATTTTGTTTTTCTGATTATATTTTTCTAGAAGATGTGTAAGTGCATCGCTAAAAAAAAAAACAAAAACATTAATACACACATGTATTTGCATATAGAGTGGAGAGGTGAGAGACAAGAAGAAGCGGACACTGGAGACACATGTGGAGACGCTTTCTTTTCATGCCATGTGTGAACAGGGCGTTTTTGTACCGGGGCACCACTGAAAATAATTGTTCTCTGTAAACATTTCCTGGAATTCCAGGGATTTTGCATCCCCAGCTAGTTATTCTTTTCCATCTCTCTGACTGGAGAGGGCAATCTCCAGACACAGACATTGAAATACAGGAATATTTAGGCCATGTTGCCTCTTAGGATGAGAATCACATCTACGTGTCCACTTTGAGTATAATTGATACAGAATCAGAAAAAGAAAGAAGTACATTTCTTTTGATAGTGATGAATTCCTGGTACTAAAAGCTTTTTGCATCCATGTTAAATTGATAAAGAACATGTCTCTATTGAACCGTTCAGTATTGTCAGATCTCTTACCTGTAGTGTCTGAAAATCTCCTCTTCCACCTCTGTGAGGAAATGACACTTTGTACAAGAGTACTCCCTCTCTCCTCCCGCGCCCGGCCCCCCTTCCTTTTCTACCTCTTCCTCTGCCTTGACATGGGGGGGTGCCCCTTTAAGGTTTATCAGGGTGTGGCAGCTTTCGTAGTGTTGGAGCAACACGTCGATGTCGGTGGTAGCAAAGGCACACTGGTCGCACAAGTGAGTGACCCCTGAGAGATTCAAAACATCCCTGTCAGTCACTGGAAGAAATACGGAGTTTATTGTTTACGAGACGGCGGCATCTTCTCCATACCCTGTGAGACAACAGGTTGCGCAGGGTTAGATGGAAGAAAAGTAGAGCCCGGGATCACACTGGGGTCTCCTCTCAGATTAGGTGGAGTGCTGGGTGAGGTGGCGGGTTTGGAGCCCATCGTGTCCTGCTGTTTGGTAGACTGAGGGAACTTGGAACAACATTTGGGGCAGGTGGGCTTCCGACAGGCAAAGGGGTGGGACACCTGTTGAGGAGAAGAAGAAGAGCAGTTTGGATCACTGCGTGCTTCCATATCTCTCCAGGTGAGGCACAGGAGTGGACATCAGGTAAAACCTAACCCTAACCCAAAATAAAAAAAATATGATGCTCAATTTCTGTGTGTGGCAGCAGCTGTCACAAACAAGGACTGAACTGGGGAAAGCAAAAAGAATCTGAAGTCGGCTAGTCACGGCTACAATTACGTTTCCATTTCTACATTTTGCAGTGCAATGGCAGCTCTTTGTAAACAAACTAGCTTATATACATATATATTATTGTATACTATCTCACCTCTCCTAGATGTTTATGCGGCTGACAGAGCCCCTGTGGACAATACATGCAGTGCTGAATGCAGCACCGGTGGATGGAGTGGTTGTGCTGGTAGTGCAGTAGCAGCGGCGCTACTACAATCACATCAGCACTGTGGGCCATTGAGTACCGGAAATCACACAGCTGACAGTTGTAACTTGTGACCACTGCTTCTGTGTCGCTGCTGTTTGGGTCTCCTAGAATGAGGAGAACCACACATTAACACATCGTCAATATCATTTTGGTTACTAAAGATCAAAGCAGAAAACGAGGACATGACAAGTAATTATTATAGAGCAGCTATTTTCATGCTGCTTCACTTGATCGTGCCGTATCTAAGAAGGAACCTGTTTTATTACATTACCTTGACTGGTGCTGGTTGAGTTGGATGTCAGATCTTTGCGACCTTTTGACACGTGGTCTCCACCTTCTCTCCTCCCTCCTCTGTCCCTCTCTCTGTCCATCCCTCCAGAGTTGTTGGGGCTCATATTTGCTCCCATGCTCAGTCTATGTCTTTGTTCATAGTGCTCCAAAAGCTTTGCCGAGCCCCCCGACCACTCACAGCTCCAGCTGCAGAACTTACACCAGTAATATGCCTGAACGGCACCTTGACCGCCTTCCCCCGGCCAGCTTGATAAATCAGAACACGCCCTCACCGGGATGGAGTACCCCACCAAGGAATCGTCCTCTGCTCGGACAGCCACTCGCTCCGCCCCGTCTATAATCGGACTCCTCCCTTTCCCCTGGTTGTCGTGAGGTGCCACATTGTTGGCGAGCAGGGGCGTGGTCGGCGGGGTTTTCACTTTATTTGGATGCGAGGACAGGAAGTGTTGCTCAAGTTCTAAGGAGTTGCTGCCCATGTACGTGAAGTTGCAGAATTTGCAGCGAAAATATTTAGTGTTCCCCTGGCAGTCAGAGGTCTTCCTGCCAATCCCGATTAACGTGCCACTCAACGTCACCTGGGAAAAAGAAAACATTTTTTTGTTTTTTACTTCAATTGCATCACACACACAAAAGACAGAGTTTGGTGTTTACATCACACAGCTCTACAGATGGAACATGTCGCTAGTTTTACCCCCCCCCCAACATCACCATTGTGATTTTGTGGCTCAGGAGTCAGAGCGGGTCGTCCAGTAATCAGAAGGTTTCTAATTCGATTCCTGGCCCATGAAAAAAGTGTCCTGGAGAAAGACACTTAATCTCAAATTGCTCCTGATGTCAGTGTGTTAATGTGTGTTAGCAGCTTCTGCCAGCAAGTGTGAATGGGTGAATCAAGCCATCAAGGTAGAAACTAACATCAACTTGCAGCTATTTAAATGTCCATAATCCATTTTTTTCATTTGCTGTGTGAGAGATCCTTCAGGACAAGCGAGAAAAACAGAGTTTTCTGCTACAAATCTAAAACATTATGACTCAGCTGCTGTCAGTACTTAGTCCAAGATTTACTGTATGTACCTGCAGACAATTAGATGCTGCCATAACTCCAACTAACCAACCAATAACACATTTACCAGGCTCTTCTGTGGTATCCGCTGGATGAGGCCAAGATTCTGCATTACTGCGGCAGAAACCTGACACTCATCTGTTTTGTGTTAGGTGAGCCTGCAGACTGCAGATGATTATAATGTGCTGCTGGCTGGATTGGTGAGCAGGCAAACTGGTTTACTACTGTGCAGAGTGGATTTGTCTCATGATGCTGAGTCTAAGCTGGATGGTAAAGGATGTGTGGCGGGGGAAAATACCGCTAGTACACATATTGAGTCCACGTGTGTTTAAAGTCATCTTTACAGATGTAGCTGGGTGAGCATTATGTTTAATTGTATTCCTGAGAAATTCTAAACAGGCAAGTGGTTGAAAGAAATGTTCGTAGGTGCGAGAAAAGAGCCCGGAATGTAACAGAAGTAATCCGATCACAGAAGTTACTGAAACGAACAGATGCAGAGGGCTGAACCAGAGCTATTACTGTGTGTGTGATCACAACTTCACAACCATTAAATCATTACATTTCACACACTCAATCACAGAAGAGCCAATCAGTGAGCAAAATGGAAGGATAAATGAAACGTCGGAGGGGGGAAAAGGATTTTTGAAAAAGCGTAGTATGACTACTGTTTTCAATGCCCCTCCGTTCATCTCCCATGCTCCCTTCTTCCTTCTTTCCTCCTCTATCCATCTGCATCTTCCTCTCCCTTTTTCCATCTTTGTCCATATCCATCTTCTCTGCAAGTCTGTTTTTCCTGACATCTCATTGGTTGACAAGGCATCTTGTCTTAGCGAATGACAACATGGAATTTTCCAAACGTGGGCGGGAGAGAGAGAAAAAGTGAGAGACGGATGGAGAGAATAGAGACCCCTTTCATTCCGTTTTTTTATACTACTTTTACTTTTTCTTCATAATGACGACTTAAGCCCGCTGGATTTTCTATTTCAGATTCTGTGTGTGTGTGTGTGTGTGTGTGTGTGTGTGTGTGTGTGTATGGCTACTGTGTGTATGCGAGTTTTGTGTCCATTACGTGACTTACGGTTATTACTGACTGCTGGTTTAAATAAAACGAATATCCTCAACTATGACACACACACACACACACACACACACACACACACACACACACAATTTATTAGATCATCTAATTTAAACCTTTCACAAAAAACTTGACTGTTCATGCTCACTAAAACTCACAATCCGTGACTGAACTGTTACAAAAACTGGACTGTAGACTAAACACTAGAGTTGGCAAATCATTCATTCATTCAAACTGAATTAAGCCAATAAAACTGATTCTATGAAATCCAAATTATATTTATTGAATTGTTACATTTGTATCTCCAATACAATGTTTGTTCTTTGTTTATTCATTATAAAAATGGCTTTTATTGATTTGGAGACATAGACAGATAAACAATGCATGGAAAATATATCAGTTAAGTGTGGTTCTATAAAAAACAATTTAAACTCAGAGTTCATGGCATTTCACGGTCTACATCCACTGACGAACAACTTAATTTCAAAACATGATCAAAGCTTGTCTCCTACCACTGAATAAGTTCATATATTTTCAAATAAAATTCACACATATTCCAATTATTCTATTATTAAAGTTCTAAATGTTTATTTCAAATATCAGAATTCTAACCTAAACTGTGCCCCAGAAAATCCACAATGATTGGATGAATACTGAAAGCAACTGTCGTCTGTTTCACAGCAGATAAAGCCAACACGTCTGAGGCTTCATGCTGGTTAGAACAGGGACCGTGAACCATGAACAGGAACTGGACCCAGACTACACCGGTTTCCAGTCCAACACGAGTCTCCAGCTGCTGATTGTACTTATTAATGCCTTGATTTACAGTGCAAATATCTAGGAAATAAAACAAAATAATTCAAGAGACTTTTATCTTCTTATTGGTCATGTAATGTGTTGATGTTCATGTGGCAGGTGAAAGTTACAACTGATACAACATGATCTGATGACAAATCATGTACAAGACAAATGATATACAGTATAAGTGTATTTTCCAAGTGAAAGAAGAAATAAAAGACTCTCAGAATTGTGTGTGTTCTTGAAACAAATGAGTGATGAACATGCAGGGTGTGTGCCTTTGTTCCCAGTCGAGACGGTTGTTTTGTCTTCCATATACTGTGTGTGCACCACTATCTTTAGAGAGTTACGTTTTAAACCATCATACAGAGGGAAGTTGGGCCAGTTGTCACTGTTTGAGAGGGTTCAGACTGGTTGAGGTTAAAGTGGGTTTGGGCTTTTGGGGGTGTGGTTAGGGTTCTGTTACTACCACAGAGGCCATTTTAGACATGTGTTTATACATGCGTCTGTAGACAGATGTAGTAGGTATGGTAACAAAACATCAAACTAGATGAAGTCCAGAAACTTCCAGGGTGTAGTTGAGATCTAAGCAGAGTTTATGGACAGTCTCACCTGTGACTACTGAGTACTCATCTAATAATATAGAAAGGACTACTGAATACTCCAGATGGTCTGGCAATGTTTAAATTGCAATAACACAAGAATGACATGCTTTGACATTCGTACATATGTAATTCTTGTGGGCAATTTGTACAACAGGCTGTGTACCTGTGGGGGTGTGAGTCTGTGCATGTATGCGTGTGCCCAATTTGTTGACATATCTGTGTAAACAAATCCTAAACCCCAAAAAAGGATTAAAAACCCAATAAATTACTGAAGTTATGTAATTAACTAATGCTGCGTTCACATATTTGTGAAACAGGGAATGATTATTATTATTACTGCTGGTAGTAGTAGTTATTGTACTTTAGTATTGATCAAGAAAATCAACTGACTCATCCATCTTATGTGTATCTTTTCTGTAGTTTGACCATTTATGGATGATGAATTAATCCAGTTAATTAAAGTTATAGTCTTATTAACTGCCACACAATTGAATAGGTGCAAATTGAAAAATGCATCTTTGAGAGTTTAACATCACATCTAGACATTAAACTTGGGTTAGAAAAACAGTACAGAACACTCAGACATCCACACAAAGAAGAAATATAGGAACGACAACTTCTCATGTTTGATGTTTTCCAGCAGACATCACTGACCATCCAGCTGACGGGTGTTGCATCTTACGAAGCTAATTTCTATGCTTAAGTTTTATGTGGTGCTGATAGACCCTTTATGAGCTTCTACCAGGGTCTTTGTACACTCACATCCAGACAGCTGACGTCCTATTATCTTGACAGGATGTGCTTTTTTTGCAGTGATATGTAATGCTGGTGGGATATGATTGACAGTTTAAACTAAATGAGGGAGCAGCAAGAGGAAATGTCGAGTCGCCATGTCCTTGGTGGCAGACAAAAAGGATTGTTAAAATGGGACTCATGCCCATCGGCTCCAATAATTCACTTTTTTTTACTTTTACTGGAAATAAGGTAACAAGTGGACCTGACGACCAATATTTTATCGTACTTTGTGTTTGTTTTCTTACCATTTTTGCCAGATGAGTTGTGGAATAATCCCCTGATTTAGTAATTTAGTGCATTCTTAATTATCTTAATCTTAATCGCACACATCTCTTCAACTTTGAACCTACTTTTACCACTTTTACCTGTAGTTTGCCTGAATATCCTTGCACATGCACGTGAGTAAATGCCCAGTGTACATTATGTGTCAGGCCGAGTATTTAAATGAATTATTTGTTGTGATGTGATTTGCACATTTGTTCTAAAGCAAAATGAAATCGGACCTGATTTGACTTATTTACCTGTACGTCATATGTGCCGTTCATCATAGCTGTCCTGTGCTGTTGATTGTGTACATCCAACCTCGTCTTCTCTTTGGCTTGGTTCCTCTGCCCTTGTCCTGTCTGGATGTCTGGAAGGAGAGCAACAAACCAGAGTCAAAACGGGCTGAAGAAGAATAACAAGCAGGCGTCTTCTGGTCATGTACTAAATCTGTTTAAATGTCACTGGGTGTCACCTTTTCTTTTTTTCTTCTTTAAAAAAATAAAGTTATTTTCCATTTACAACTTTTAAAATAAGGAGACACATGGAGCTAAGAGTTTAAATTACCTAGAGGTGCATGTGGGGGAGCCATGTTGTGGAGAGCCAGGATGTGTGTGTCGAGGGCAGCATCCTGCCGTGTGCGGTTGTGCAGACCAAGGTGATACTTCCTAAAGTGTTTCACCAGGTCAGCGGGGTCGTTGCCATAGTAACCATAACCGCACACGTTGCACTTGAAGTCTTGGAGTTTAGGAGAGGGGCTGGAGGAAAGTGGAGGGGTGTCAGTTGTTGACTCCTCCCCTCCTTCCTGCCTGGGGACGAAGTGGTGAGTTGAGAGGAGAGGAGTTGTGAGGTGGTCGGACTCCCCTCGTTCGCTCCTCTCCCCCTCCTCCGCCCCCTTCTCCCCATCCTCGGGGTCCGACAGGCTATCAGGTCGTTCAGTCATAGCTGATCCTCCTTGTTTAGCCCTCTTCCTTCCCCCTCCCCTCCTCCCCCCTCTCTCCTCATGGCTGTAGCGATCGTCTCTCGTGCCAACGGACGAGGGAGAGAGAGATGAGGAAATGCACTCACTTTCTCCCTCCTCCTCCTCCTGCTCCTCATCTCTTTTGGTCCGGTCGGAGGATTCTGGTTCAGAGGGTCGGTTTATTCGGTCCGCCTCTGCTCCTACTCTCCCTTCCTCCTCACCCTCCTCCTCTTCTTCTCCTACTGGCCTCCTCCCCTCTTCCTCCTCCTCCTCCTCCTCACCTCCCACACTCCGGATAGGGGGATTCTTCTTCCTTACCATCTCTGAAAAAGATGACAGAAATCGGAATTTTATATGTCTCTGTTTGTTTAGCCAACTACACGTGACGTAATGTTTGTACCAGCAGGTTGGGAGTGAAAACATCGAGCTTATGTTCATAACTGACATAAATCAATATGGACAACATGCACGCAGCGCGCGC
>CAAKHB010003869.1:13840-31189 GCA_901007665.1 Aeoliscus strigatus
TGAACGCAGCGCGCGCACACACACACACACACACACACACCATATAACAGCTTTGATTCAATTTACAGACGCTTTGAACTCCAGGATATGTGACGATCCTTCATCTGAAAACAAATCAGAAACATGTCACTTTCAAGGGTTTGTGTGTTGGGATGTTCGCTGCCACTTCTGGTGTATTTTGTTTTTTTTTTCGAAACCAGGGAGAGAATCTTTTTTTATTGTTATGGAAACCATCCCAGTGAATCTTTAACACATGACCACATGAAAACCCAAACCATATCACAGGGACTGAGAAGAGCGTGAGGAAAGAGGGGAGGCGGGAGGAGAGGGGGGGACGAGAGATGGGGAAAATGTCCAACACGAAACCACATCAAACTACACACCCTGATATCAGAAAGATGGATGATGGAGGCAGTGGAGTGCAATTCATCCACGCCAGCCCTCTAAATTTCTCTGTCTTTATTGCTTCTCTTCCTGAATGCCTTTCATTCATTTTTGGCTCCTCAAGTCGCTTTTCCTCATCTCTCACTGTCTCATATGCTCAGTCCTGTTATTCAGTTTCCCCTTTTACTTGGATACAACACCTTCACTTAAACCCCTCCATTGTCTCATTTTTTAAATCTCTCTTTTATGTAAATACACACACACACACACAGACAGCGTTGCATTTATTTAGGAATATGCTCGCATACATTTAGTCGTAATTAATCAAACCAATGTCCGTCTTTAAAAGTTGGCTTTAGGTTTTTGAGGGATTTATTTTAACGTCATTGGTCAGATGCCACTGAGAGTCTTTGTCTGTATATTTCTCCCCCCCTCCCCTCTAGAATGATTTCCAGTGTTTAAGTAATTCAGTCCAAGTCTTTTGCCGTGTCCTCCGCTGTCTCTCTGTGCTGTCTTCAGATCACTCCACAAAGCCATCGAATAACCAACCATGTGTTTTACGTTAAACCGTAATCTTTCTTTTGTTTGAAAAGAGAACAATTGTGGCCTTTCTGTTCAGAGCAGTCATGACGGAAAGATGCTGCATCCGTGTGTGTGTGTGCGCACACGCAACTGTTTGTGTGTGTTTACTTGTGGTTGTTCGGTACATATCCAGCCATGAACACAGTCAACCCATTGACCCACATGCTATGTGTAGGTTTCCGTGTGTGTTCGGTCATAAACACAATCAGACCCAACAGACGCCTGAGAGAGAGAAAAAATATGACTTTTACATCAAAGTGATATGACACGGAGCAACAGAGAACATGTTGGTCCTGGTGTGAAGCTCCTCACCTTGGGAAAGAAACTGTACACAAGAAACTGTCAATTTTAATAAGTCAGCCATTTTAATAACTCTGTAATGTAATTTAGTGGATGAGGCCTAACAAGATAAAACAGAAAAATGCAAATGAGAGTGAAAGAAAATACAGCAGATTGTTAAATAGACTTTCCCTTTCTGGCGTTTTATTTTTCTCTTATTTTCTCCCATAAAACCATTAAACTAAAGCAATTTATGTCTGGAAGGGCCGACGCCTAAACCAGCCCTGGCACTGTGTGTGTGTGTGTGTGTGTGTGTGTGTGTGTGTGTGTGTGTGTGTGTGTGGGGGGGGGGGGGGGGGAGGAGTAAGAGCAAGGACCAGAGGAAAATCTCATCTGATGTTCACCACACCCAGTCAAACTTCATTCACACACACACACACACACAGTGGAAAACTACTGATGCTTGTGGTAGAGCTGTGAAGCTGAAATCTCGACCTCAGAAGCACTGACTGACCCCACTGTGTCTGCTGAATATGATTTTAGCCGGGTCGAAAATACTTCAAACTGTATTAATAAAGTTATGATTATCATCATTTGCTCATTCATGCTGGCACATAGGAATTCGTATTCGGATGTGGCCAAATGAACATTATGCGTGTGTGTGGATGTGTGTGCGCGTGCGTGTGTGTGTGCAGCACAGCCTCGGCCTGCTCCAGGCTGTATACACAGACTGGAACCATTACTATCAAGTACAATTAGGTCCAACCTACCACAACATACCACATAACATCTACAGCTAGTAGCTACAATTAGCCTCAGTACACCACGATGCCCTCAATACCACAGGTAGGATCAACGCGACAGCTACGAGGGGCCGTCTGTCGGAGAAGTGACAATAATCACACAGACAGCTGTTGGATGAGCCAACATGGGTCTGTTAGATCGACCATATACCAAAACAACTGGAAAACCAAATATATGCTAATGGTTTTATGCAGGACAGAGGTGAGCAAACTGATTCTAGTTACATGTTTCTGACAAACACTTCGAACATAATGATCCTTCTCCCTATTAAAGTGTCTCTGTCTTGTCATACCTACTTACAATAATCCAAATATCCTAAAAAATGTTTAATTTAAGGTCAGTGTCAGATTGTGGGTGAACACTGTTCAAACATTTACTAAACCATACAAAAACTAATTCCCTAAAAGCAGCACAGGAAGTCACTGTTCTGAAGACAAATGTCTTCAGATATCTCCACTCTCCCCCTTCGTGTGGGACAGCTGGAATCTCCATCTTTCATAAACAAAGGATTAATGTGCAACAGAAGAAGCTGTATATCGCTAAAGGCAAAGTCTTGTTACGCAAAGAAATGTCACTCCAGTGCTCTTTTGGATTCCCGATCTGAGTCACTCTGCTTTTCCTATTATCCCCAGTTTCTGTCACAAGAGGTCCTGCTCCTCATTATCTGTCCTTTGTCTTCTCCTGTCATGCCGTCTATAAATTCTTGGAGTATTTAGACTTAAAAAGATGAATTATGTGAACGCTGCAGTGAGGAATGATGGTTAAAATGTAGTTCAGATGATGATAGAAAAGGTAGAAAACCCTCTCGTGAAAAGCAGGAAGAGGAGGACAAGAAGGGGAAGTTTACGCGGGAGAAAGGATATATTTTCTTTTTGTACGATGATGATACTGTCAGGGGAAATGGACAGGAACAGGAGCAAGGGAAAGATGTGTAGAAGGATAAAATAAGCAGGACACAAAGAACAGAAGAACTTCACACAGAAGGTGACGAATAACTGGTCCGATAACTCGTACCAGCTGCTGCTTGTAGACAGAATGACAACTATTATTCCTCTAAAACATCTTGAATCCAATTAGTCAAAGATGTCAGATGGACTTGCTGCCACTTAAACAACCTGCAACAAACAACTCTGCAAACCAGTTTCAACCTCCTGGTTTATCACTGAAATCTACCAGAAATAAATTCATAAATAGTGGCTGGGAAAGTGAGGGCAACAGCTCGACAATACAGCACAAGATTTTCAGTGTCCGTTTGTTTTTTCCTTTGAGTCTGTGAAAGATTTTTCCCTGGAAACCTGTTGTTGTGACGGCAAATGTTAAAACACACTGTGCTGTATCGCACGGCAGTCGTCCAGTTGTATGGAATTGTCACATTACGACTCCTTTGAAGGCCACTGATGCACAGACTGGCAGTCACGCTGGACTGGCTAGCAGCTTTGGGTCAGAGAATGAAAGCAGCTGGATATAATGGTCAGAGTGCCCACATAGACAAAACATATCAGTCTATGAAACCAAGACTATTTATAGTGGTGGGATAATAATAGGTATTGGCCCCGAGTGCACACGGCTACGTGGTGCTTAGTTCAAGTGCTTTATGGGGACAAGGGTGTGTCGGCCCCTCCTAGAAACAAGAGAGGTAAAACAGTCCACTGGAGGGAAAGAAGCTTCCGGCAGCTCAGTTCGGGAACTGATTTTACAGAGGCAGCAGTCTAATTGCAGATAGAGAGGCAGGGAGAAGGACGGACAACATGAAATGACTGCGGAACGGAGTCCACCTGCCATTTTAAGAATGAAAGCTTTCAGTTGGCTGCATGGCCCCTAATCAATGCCAGAGCTCTGACTTACCCACACATACATTCTTCATCTGTTGTGTAGCGGGGGCCCTCTCCGTCCCTTCACGCATCAAGCAAATCACACACACAGACTCACATGCACTCTTCCTGAGTGCAGGACTCATTTGTAATGGGGTAATAGCATGCAAAATGTGTCATCTTAAATGTCAAACTTAATCAGAGGTTCACATTTCAGTACCTCTTTCTCTCTCCCTCCGTCTGCTTTGACTTCTGCAAGCTGCCTTTCTCTAATATCAACGATTTCTCAGTTTTTTTCCTCATTTGTACACCCAAACGTTACCTCCCTGTGTCTGCCTACCTCAGCGTATCAGTCGCACTCGGTTGACGTCTCTCCTCTTTCACGCCTGTCCTCACATGAACCTTTGTAATTTGCGGGTGTTCAAGGAGTTCCTAACAACCAGTGCCACTGCTAGGGTTTCATTCTTTTTGGGAACAAAATGCAAGAAAACATACAATTTATTACTGAATTTAGGTGTTAAATGGAAGAAGAAATGACTGTGTTAACTGAGCAGTTACTTTTTTGTGTTCATAGCCTTTTTTCTTTCCAAAGTGATTTGATTTGTTATTGTAAGCTGCCAAGGCATTTTTTTCAAGTTATTTCCTTTGTACCGAGATAAATAAATTCCCCAAATCCACCAACAGAATTTTTTTTTAAAGCTTTTCTTTTGACGCTGCATTAGCTCCATTGATAATTTCAACAAAAAAAGCAAAGTGCTGACAAGTCCGATGATTCCTTCTGCATCTTATGAAATCAAAGTTGTTTCAGACACAAAACGACTGAATGTTTTCAGCTTTTTAAATCAGAAGATTTCATAATTTACTTGGTCTTCTGAGTTAAACAAAACCTCAGAGGCTGTTTTACCCAATTTTCTGAGGTTCTGAAAGTATTCATTATAAGATTTTGCACTTAAATACGCACACATAGTGAGAATCAACACCTCAGACAGAATCAGAAATGAACACACACACACACACACACTATTTCATTAGAGCAGTCTGACCTCACATAACTACATTTGGATTACTGCACCACACAGGGTCTGGGAAACAATCTACTGTCTGCAGGGGGTATTTATCCCTTTAGGGAGTTAAAGGCACAACACTACGTAACACCAGTGGAACACAAACACTGCTGTCTAGTAAAACATCTTCTAATGAATACTGAGCACATTCAACTGCAGTTAGAATACAACTCACAACTATACAGTTGCGACTGAAGGTGGGTTATGAAAGTGGCACCAGTCAGCCAGGAGGCTGATGTTTACTCACCCCATTCGCTCACACACACACACACGCAAGTTCATAGAATCAGACATGTCTGCACACAATTCCATTCACGTGTTGAGCTGGTCACTAGTTACAGCCAATCAGCCGCTTTGATTCAGTCTGGATGTCAGATGTCTCCTCAGTGATCTGGGAGTATTTCAGTGAAATGGGGAAACCATTGACACACACACACACACACACACACACACAGTCGCAGACTATATATGTCTTCTGTTATTTCAATAATCTGTGACCCGAGATTTTATAAAACAGATTTTATAAAAAATAGTCTGGCCTCTGGAATGGTAGTCTGGATTTTAACTTTATTTGCGCACATACGCACGCACACACACAGAGGGTGACACAGACATAGCTCCCCTGCTACGGTCTTTAGAGCATATTCTGGCAGTGTGTGAAAGTGTGTGGAGCATACCATGTGTGTGTGGTCACATCTCAGCACCTTTAAAAATGATCCACTCTCTTGTTATCTCACCACCACCCATGATGTCACCTTAACCAGTTCATGTGGTCAGTAAAATGTCATCAAAAGTTATTTGTGTGTGTTTGTGTGGTAGAGGTCACTGTTTAGACAACGCAGATCGAGAGAGACTGCGAGGAAAGTGTGTGTAACTCATTATTGTTATTCTGGCTGGGAACATATGGAGGTCAGCCATAAGAAACCACCCTCATAGATCACACACACTCCAAACGGAAACACATGGATTGATCAGCTGAACGTCAATTCCCTCTCACTGCAGTCTAACTTTAACTGATGAAATCCTTTGTAATTAAGGGACTGGTCTCAACATTAGCATGTAACGATTAGCATTATTTAAAAGTTATCGGACTTCATTAAATCCCCATTTATTTGCTTTTTTTCTTGTGGACTTAACTAACTACACAAAACAGAAATTCCATATGCTATTACCAACAGTAATCAACTGCATGATTGGAACAAAGCACATTAGCATTGAACTGAAAAATGTGTGTGAATCCATCACAATAATGTGACGTGACATCAGAATCGTGAGAGCAAACCATCGTGCACAAAGAAAATCAACAGCAATAACAGACATTAGAAATAAGCTTATTTATGAGGAAGATAATAACTGAACAGGGGGCAAGATAACCTGTCCACAGCAGTTCAACATGCATAGAACGTCTGAACCAAAAAATGAATGTTTCTGCTGAACTTAAACAACAGGTCAGAGGCTAATCTGGTGTAGTTCCTACAACACTGATGTCTGCTTAAGACGACGTACTGGGAAACACACAGAACAGAACTTTCATCAGAATTCATTGAATGTTGGATCAAGTTGTCAAACACGTCCTTTGAATCCTCCCCACCAACAGACACCCATCAAAGAGGAGCGTCACACCTGAGCACTCCTCCTCCTCCTCCTCCTCCATCTTCAATCCTCAGTCACTTTTCTCAGTGTAACAGCGTGGCCAGAGGTAGAGGTGTGTCTTTGTGTGGTGATAACTCCTGTCAGAGGATTTCTAGTTTGTGACTACTTCTGAACAACAAAAAGATCCAATTACCCTGCACAATGGTAATATACACCTGTGTGATGTAATACTTTGTATAATGTGTTGTAAGTGGACGCAATGAGCCTTTCAAATTCACACACACGCAGTAGCGAGTGAGGACAGTTGCACAGAAGAACAAAAAAGGGGAAGGAGGCAGCTACAATGACCAGTGTTTCACAATAAAAGCTGAGATTCAATCACTTCCTACCAACCGTGTGTTCATGTTTGTGAACATGTGCAGGTGTATCAGAGAGGACATGAGGGTATTCTTTCCTGATGCCCCCCCATCTCACACACACACACACACACACACACACACACAGAGGACACTTAGTTCAGAAAGCCTCAGGGCTCAGTCTGAGCTTTCATTTCCTCTGTCCTGCGTAATAACAGAACACTGAGACGTACATGTACAGATACACACAGAGATGGGATGGTTATCAGACGTTCTTCCCTGCCAGCGGAGACAAATGAGAAAAATTAGCTGAACCCCAGTTCATTAAAGACAAACAAATAAATAAAATTACAACAATCAGCCAGGCAGACTAAACAATACGTATTTGACCGAGGATGAAAATTAACCTGTAAAAATGATTTCCAGAGTGTGTGACTTTAGAGTGGCCTGCACCTTTGTGTGTGTTCCTGCAGCAGGAACTGCCGCTGTAGGACTTCATTCAAGGCCATTTTGAAGGTGATGTAGACAACTACTTATCAAAATGTTCCATTTTGTTGTCAGTTTGGCACGGTCATCAGCGCTACACATCTCACTCAACCACACACACACGTTCAAGGGGAAGTTGCAGGTTGTTGCGACATCATGTTGGAGATAAAAGCTCCTTCACACACAAACTGGCAAACACACATTTGACACACAGCATGTGTACAAAGTAAGCGTGCACGTCATCAATAGCAATGAAATAGAGAAGTATATTCTAATCACACGTCACACACACAGCAGTGACTTCACATGTGAAAGAACGTTTACCAGCCATGTTATATGTTCAACCTCAAGTACAGTATATGGGGCCTGCTTTGGAAGCTGTTCACGGCAAATAAAATCCAGTCAGGGGTTCGACTGTGGATAACATATGACAGAGAGATGATGAGAAAAAAAAAAGAAAATCATTGTAAAATTTATGTTCTGAGAGCAAATCTCCACTGAGGCTTGTGTAAAAGAGCGATGCTCCATCCCACTAACACACTTGATGGACATTTTCCAGGTGGTTTTTGCATTATCCTGTGAACAGACAAACAAACAAACCAGCAAAACATCCCTCACAGATGTAATAAATCCACCAAATGATTGCTTTGCTTAAAGAACAACTACAGTGGCTGAAACTCACTGAAAGAGTTCAACCCACATAGTCAAAAATATCTGAGAGCCACATCTTTTTATGTCTGTCATGGTCCAGACATTTGAAAATAAATGTCCGTAAATAATACACAAGTCATTGCAACAATAATTGAACAGAAAATGCATTTACTGTTGAGTCTTCAGCTTTAAAGGGCAAATGAAATTCCCAGAGCAGTCGCTATTAGTGGGTGGTTTTACATGAGAGAACATGAAATAACTTTTTAAACATATGACGGTCAACAAGACATGGGAAAGTACGATATAACAAAATTGTATGTTGCGCCAGAAATAAGTTGGGTTCATTTTTTTCCCCACAAGCCTTAAAATGAACACAGTGATGGAGACAAAAAATGCAGACATCTGAAGCCACATGGATGATTTACTACTCGAGAGCGTCACATAGTAAACATTATATTTACACAGTAACATTGTGTACGTTGTGTCTTGGAATGAGTGTTGGCTGCTATGTGGTGTGAATTCATCAGATCCAAATCAGATCACAGGAAGTTACAATCAATTGAGATGATTTTGCCTCGCTGGATAGCGACATGACATTTGAAGTCTATCCCCGGTCCAGAGGTTGATTTTATGGAGGAGAGAGCGTTGGAAGCGTTGGAAGCGTTGGAAGCTTTTGTACGCGGTATGAAGGTGGTGCTGAGGCCCAATGTTATTGACTGTTCATTTTGTCATGTGGTGCATGTGCTCACATCTTGTCTCCTCTAGACTTTGATTAAACTGATAAAAGACCAAGCAGCAGCAAGTCAACGGAGCCCCCACACCCCCACACACACCCCTTTTAAATACCTGTCACAGTCATTATGTTTTCCAAAGCTGAGATGAGCACAAACATAGATGAGATCACCTTATTTAATGTCTGACAGAGACAGCCCATCATGTCCACCAAATGACAGTTCTCTTGAAAATAAAATCTGCCACATGCCGTGAAAACTTTATTTAGTCTTTTATTAAGATAACTTTTTGGATTAGAATTGAATATTTATGAGATTAGAAAGGTATGTGAGTTGGTGACAAACACTGCTCTTTAAATTCAACAATGGAGATTATTATTTTATTGTTATTATTATTATTCTCTTACTGTCAAGCTCCAGTCTTTTCAGTATTCCTGTAAATGTGATTTAGCTGTCAATCTGCTCAATTACGATTATGAAGATTAACAAAACCAGTTATCAGCAGGAGTCAATATGATCTATGGACTAAAACAGACAGCTACTTTGAGATTCAGGCCATTTTGCAGTGGATTTTCTCCAAAGACGTCTTCATTCCACCCGAGGAGCCTTTTTCCCCTGAGGGTGTGACATCAAACCTAATAATGCAATGACACGGTCACATCCGGCAGAGATGACACATCTCGTCGAGCCTGTTCTGTCTGAACTTATCAGCCTCTTCAATGCGTGATGAGCAGCCACGTGACCTCCTGGCTCGTATCAGGGCACCTTAAGTAGGTCACAGATTTACAAGTGGTTCAGGTGTGGATCAGTAATAAGAGCAAAGGTATGCAATCTTTAGTTCTCACACCCATCTAAGTGCTGATACACCCTCCGAACCTAACATGCACGCACACAAATACAGGCACTGACGCGCAACCCACCACAATCTGTCTGCTCTACACCCTTCAGCCTTTCATCTTTTTTACCCAGCCACTCCCTCTCTTTCTTTTCTTATTCACCTTTTTTTATTATTCTCACTAATCTCCCTGTGATCCACGCTGCTGATAAATGAAAAAAAAAAAAAAAACAGTCTACTGGTGTGTTGTGAAAGTTTCTTCCGTTCTAGTTTTTTTATTCAGTCTTTGACTGTGATTGACAGTTGGAAGCGTCTTCCACATGTTCAAATTCGTCTCCTCGCCCTGAGGCCAAATCCACCAATAGTGTATTTGACAATGTCAAACACACACAGGCATCAGGGGGGAAATTAACCAAAGGTACATCTGACTGTCCCTCGCTCTATCTGCCTTTTGGCCATTTCCTTTGCTGTCAATCTCCACCTGTTGTCTGTATATTTTTTCTGCATTTGTACTTGCACCATTACACTCCAGTTATGCGTGAGTCAAACACAACCACAGTCCTGGCGACAGTTCAGAAGCTTGACAGCGTGTACATCCAAAAAAACTCTGCAAACGTTTGACAATTCAAAACAGTTTTTATGTAGAGGGGGGTGGATTTTAAACAACAACAACAACAACAACAGAGAAGTTGACCTGATCTTTGACATCAGACCTTTATAACCTCCTTTCATCCAATCCTGTGTGGGAACGAAACACTGTCCTGAATTCAGACAAATCTGTCAACAAAGAGACAGCCTCTGCTGGCAGAGGTAACAATCTCATGTTATCTTTAATCTTGCCAAACCCGCAACTCTGCATGCTTCTGGATCGTAATTACACACGCATAATCTCTAAAAAGATACAAGGAATATGTAACAGCGTGGGAGAGAGAAGATAAGATGTACAGAGGATGGCTAAGAGAAATAAAGGACAGATACATGAGTAGAGAGGAAAAGAAATATTGGGAAATGTATACAATGAATCCTATCAAGTTAGGAAGTTAGAGTTAGAGAAGAAAGAAAAAGACAGAAAAGAAAAAAGATTTGTTCTATTTCATACGTTATTTAATGCCTCAGAGGACACTGGTCGGTAGTTGCAGCTTTTCTGCTACGACAATTATGATTCATAATAGCTGTTCTTGGACTTTAGAGAAAGATAGAGCGACAGAAATGGAGGCCAAGGCAGATTAACAGGGACCGGGAGAGATTTACAAAGACAGCCCAAAAGGGAAGAGACTGGAAGACAGAAGGCCAACGAGATGTGAATTCATTGCCTTAAAAGCAGATCTGAGTCAAACGGTGTGATACCAATCGGAGAGCACACACGCGCACGCACGCACACGCACTCGCATGAATCCTTCAACCTCTTAGGAAAGATAAGAAGTGTTCAATTACTGTTCAATTATAGTGCACGTATGAGTGAAAGCAAGTGAGAGACAGATTCTTTCCACCTAAGTGTCATTTCCTCTCTCTCTCTCCCTCTCACTCACTCAAAGTTCCACCATTGTGGGGCACAATCACTCCCTCCTCCTCTCTATGGGCCCACCTAGCTTGCTCAGCTTGTTGTCCATGGCACATCTCTCTGGAGCAAACAGTTGATATCAAGACACCTGACAATAAGCCATGAGCAGATTCCTGTCTGCTGTGTTGGTGTGTCTCAGGTGTGGGGATCAACCCAGAGCATGGTAAAGATACTCACCGTGAGCTTTCTCCCTTGTGAATTACAGTTTTGGGGGCTGAAACCGACAGTATCTTTTCAATGTTATGATTTGGCTCAACAGAAACTGTATTTAAACAGAGAAACATCACGGACCACCCCTCTTCATTTGGACTGCTAACAAACAACAGCTATTTGCAAGCAATGAATGGGGGTAGGGGGCAGGGGGTTAAAATCTCAAATAGTTGGGAAGCAACTGCTGCATGTTGTCCAATAGAGTAAAGATGAGGCTTGAACAACTGGTCCCAATTTTCCACACTAGAAATCTGACGCGAGTTTATCTAGATATGGCATCAGTCAAGCACACAAGCCAGGGTCATCAGAGCCAGGAGCTAGAGTGATAAAAGACTAAAGCATCCTCCTGCTAGGAAGCCAACTTATCTCTCCAGTGACTTTACAAGTTCATCTTACCAAAGTGCCCTTGAGCAAGACAACTAATCCCTTCCAGTCCCACGAGTGCTGATGTGGAGCAGAGGCTACAAACGGAGGCGATATAAGAAACAGTGGAATGTCTTTACTTGGGCAAAACAGAACATCCTAAAAAGCCTTTGAGCTAAAGTCACCAAAGTTCCACGCCTCACCTCACCACAAACACTCTGGTGGCAAATTAACTGCCTCCCCCTCCTTCTGTCTATGTGGCACTCTTTTCTCTAACTGCATGTCTCTCTCATCCTGTCCTATTATGGACAAAGCACCAGTGTTGTTGTCACCACGGCTAAAGGTTTGATTCACTGTCTGTCCCTGTCTCAGTGTGTGTGTGTGTGTGTGTGTGTGTGTGTGTTAGATAGCAGATAAGAGCCATATATAAACAGCACTTGAAAGCAGAAATGTAAATGTTTAGAAGTCACTGCAGAACACAGACCATATCAAGATACCGGAGAGAAGTGAAAGAGAGATTAAGACTGAGTTCACACCAAGAGAAGTAGCAGGAGACTGCAGTCAAGACAGAGTCAAGTCAGATTCCAGTCATTCATCAAGCTTAGTGGAATTTAGTACCTCAAAGCTACACATCCAAAATCCTTAATCTACTGCTGAGTTTAGGGGAATGCACTAAGTTCTGCAAGGCCTGACTAGTTGGATGTGTAAGCTCCGTCACTCAACAGCTCTGCTGAATTTTGCAAAAAGCATTTGTTGTATGCCTGCAATATGCATAGATGTTGCCAGGAATTCCATGCGAGAAACAATATGCACAAGTGCCTCGGATGTTTTCTGGTCAAACACCAGACATTTAGCTCCTTTGGATACAGAGACAGAGTCTGTTACTGTTGCATCACTTCCTCTCTTAGCTTATCTATATGTGGGAATGATGACCAGAAAAAGACTTCATGCAACATATCGGAGAGGAGAAATCAGCCCAATGATGTGTGCGGATTGCCAGCTGACTGCTAATCCTATTTATATTACCTCTAAGTACGGTGCTGTTCAAGGGCCCCACCATCCACCACAGACTCTAACCAACAGACTCAATAAAAACATTTTAATACTCATAAAAGGGCATTTATTGCAGGACTGTTGTACTACCCTGCATTAGGTTTATCTGAACGTACCTAAAAGGAAAAAAAGGCATGTAAGTGTATTTTTAAAATCAAGGCGGTGGTATTGTTTTAGGTTTTATGAGTGGATACTGGCCTTCATGTTGCCTCCTCTCAGTATAAGCTGCCATATGGTGTTTCATTAATTAAAAGAATCTTGTGAAATGGTGGAATATATGATGTCAAAGCATAAATCAAAGGGGTTGAGTGGAGCCAGATCAGCCCCCCCGAAAAACAGGAGCATCCAGCTGTGACATGACGTAACAACAAAATTAGTAGCTAGCTTACTTGCTTGTACATGAAAGTGTCCAAATGTCCAAAGAAAACAGGAGAACAGAGAAGCTCGTCGGGTCCCATCCAGTAAATAGGACATTACAGATGGTTCATGTTATACAAATATATATATATATAACAATTATTCCTTTCTGTCTGATAGATAAAATGATGTGTACTCTCACACCTTTCTAACTAAACTTCATGAAACTCCTCTTGTGTAAAGTCATTACTTGCAGATTTTGTAAATTCATGTACGTATTGGTGAGTTATTGGAGACTTACATCTGTGTCTACTGTATTTACCTGATTACTCTGAGCATTTGTGCATGTGTGTGAATGAGTGATTGTTAGCAGCAGCTCAGTAACCTCAGAAGTCATTACCACAGCCCTGAGGTTTGCACCAATTAGACAAAATAAACGACGAGCGAGAAAGCAAACAGACAAATGAAAAACAAGGAGAAAATTAAGTGATTACTTGGGATCGACTCAAGTGATTATACTTAACAAAGAACATTACGAAAAAGGTTTTCAATGATGGGCGATGGGAAAAATAATTCCTGCATAAAGAAAGTTATTACTGAAAGGTATCAACACAACGCTAAACTTGACAATGAGACTTAATATGTAAAGACGCTGACAATACGCAAGAGGGAAAGAAAAAGCAGAAAATAGTGACAAAACATGATAAGTGTGTGTGTGTGTGTGTGTGTGTGTGTGTGTGTGTGTGTGTGTGTGTAAGCGAGAGAGAAACAGAAAATAGGCTTGTATTTGACATCACTGCTCTGGAGTAGCTTTTTTTTTCTCTTTTTCTCAAGACGTTTTTGTTTTTACAGCTTCACTCTGGGCAGACCAGACCGCTGTGCATGCATTCATACACACAAATACACATTCTCTTTCTCTCTCTCACACACACACACACACACACACACACACACATACATACATATTCCCCATGCACACAGACCCCGAAAGGGGCCATTTTCCACACAGGGCCATATGGCGCAGACAGGCACACGGAAACAATTCTCCAAAAACAACACACACTCTGCATTTAGAAACCTGCCATACAGCCACACACACCACATACACAGATTTTCTCCTCTCTCTCTCTCTCTTTACACACACACACACACACACACACGACAGTTAAACCTGCTGAATGAATTGCTGCCTTGTTCAGCAGTGCACTAATGGCAAGAAACCTGCCATGGAGATTACCACACACAGGCGTTCAAACACACGCACGGCCTCAGTATTAAGCATTCTGGGGCACTTATCCATTAGAAAGGCTAGTTATTTTCCGCTGCCTAAAAGTAGGTTTCCAGTGTAATAGTCCAACACAGGTGATTGTAAATCTGCTCCATTCTCACAGACTCACAGCTTGACTTGCTAGCATCGGATTTACTGTAGGTGCTATATGGAGGACATGGAATAATAATTTTACTACATATAGCTAAAGCATCTTTTAGCTGTCTGAGTAAAATTTAACTTTACCTGTCAATGATCATCAAAGAATAATTCAATGTTTATTTGCATTTTTAAGTATTCTTGATGTAGCCTCTTATCAAAGAAACTGTGTGTGTATTATAAAATAAAATAAAACCCAAACTGGAAAAATTTGTACTTGTACTACAATATATGATTGTATCGTGATAACAGGAATTGTGAAATATAGTTGGATATGTTGGTGAGGAGATGTTCAGGCAAAAAGCTAATGTTAGCTAGTTAGCACACACTGAATGAACGCTGCCTCCAATGGATACATCGCAATGGGTGGAGAGTTCTTCCCTTGGCAAAGCGGATCGGAGGTCTAATGCCAAAAATAATTGAGCAACTACGCTTTCCACGGTTTTGCAATGAAGTGCCAGCGGTCCTCTTCAGAGTGCAGTTGAAAAAGCCAGAGCACCTCAAAAGAGATGATTGACAAAACCTGAGAGAGACAAAACAATAAGTCCAATTTCAGAATAATAAATCGCTCAACAGTTTAGTGTTCAGTCAAACACTGCACGATTCAGTGAGCATCTTGACTAAACAAAGCCTTCTGCTTGGAGATTGCTAAGAACAGTCTGTCTTTCATTCATGATGATGATGGTGATGATGATGATGATACATTCACTCTTTAAATACAACTAAATGCTTTCCATGTTCTAATACAGCATACAGCCAACCCTGAAGAAGTGACTGACAGCAATAATACAAAAATAAAAAGATCTGTCCACCAATCTTTCTGACACACATTTATGTTCCTTGACAGTATATGAATCCATTCCATGTTCTTCCATACACCATACAGCCTGCTCTCTTCCCACACACAGCAAATATAACATGCAGAACTGTTCTGGTTCACTCAGATAAAGAAGTCAAATGTAATCATTTCTGTGAGATGCAGAGAACAATGACATGAACAGACATGTATGGACATATTATTGAAATATGGCCCATTGCATCCTTATGTGTGACATGAAGGACTTCTGAAGTCTCTTTATCCATGTCTGTCATGCGAACAGTGTGAGTACAGGTGATGTGATGTCATCATAAGGTTTCTTTTCAGGACTGATTTTGGACTCACATTCTCCCTCTGCTGGCTTTGGTAACACAATCCAACAAACACGTCAGCTCACTATGCAACTCACTGCAGAGTGGTGATACACCTGGTTGTGTCTGGTTTTGGGGGGCTCTGGAACAGAAGAAGAAAACTACCAGTTGGAACTATCTGTCAGTCCCCAGCTACTACTTTTGTCTTGGCAAGTAGCGTGGATGCTGCCAAGCATCCCGGCTGCTTCTGCTGCTTGTTGCACTGGCTGCAAACTGTGGCATCAACACAAGCAACTTGCCTGTCAGTGCTGTCTTTATCGCCCCGCGACGCTACGCTGGTGCTTCCTCTCTGACACTCTCGGCAGCATCCGGAGACGATTTTTGTCTGTGTGCAGTTCAACACTGGGCTTTTGACATGTTTTCATAGAATGCACAAAATAAAATCCACTTTGCAAGTGAAATTTAAAGCTGTTGACCAAGTTCTCTCTATGGAAAACATGAGATAAAGGTGAAACAAAGACCCCAGTAGTATGAGTAATACATAAATATATATAAATGAATAATCTCAACGTCTGTATCTAATAGCGACTTGCTCCTTAAAGCAAAAAAGGTTCTTGTCAACATAATTACCTTCATTAGAAATAACTTGGCAATCATTTCTGTACCTCAGACACGGCTGCGACTGCAGAGTGATTTTTCATTCCAGACATACAAAGACCAGCGCACAGCTCACCAGCATATGGATTAAATAAATAGAGTCTGTGCAGAGCTTGTTAACACTTGTTAAGTTTGGCTACAACGCAAAGTCGCAGCCAAACTGAACAAAAGCACACGCCCACGTCTGCACACACCCAGACAAAGACACAAACACACACTGCCTGCACACAAACAAAAACAGTGAGCCTCGCACACATGCAAACACCCTTGCGGAGCATATTTTAAGGTTGATGGGTGTTGCATGGGTCGGAGCAAGCAATGACATGCAGGTTTAATGGTTTGGGAAGCACACACAAGCATGTACACACATCCATACGCACAGACACTGGGCCTGTGCAGTCTGAACGATCTGATGTATTTAGATTTTACATGAGATATTGTACTGTCACATTAGTTCACGCAAATTCACTCAGGTAATCCACATAGCCACCACAGACACCTCTAATACACACACACACACAAACACACACACAGAAAGACCTGGACATGAACCACTGGCTGGGGTCTGGTCTTCCTTTAGAACTAATATGACTGATGAATTTTAACCCCGAATCTGAAACAACGACGGAAACAGGCAGAAATACGAATGGCAGAGGATTTAAAAACTGGGCTGGGTCCATTGCCCCAGCTTTGACCAGGCACTATTCAGATTAATGGATTTTACCTACAGAAGGAGAAAGAGAGAGCGTTCTGGCTGTGTAAAGTGGCACTACAGACCAGACCAGTGCCTCAGACAGGTGGAAGGGACAAGTGAGTGGTGAAATCAGAGAGATGCCCAGCGGATTAAAAGCAGAATCATTCATTTGCACACACTGCTGTCTTTGTCCACCTCAGCTGGCTGCTGGTTCAGCCCAAATTTGCTGTGCGAGTGAAATTAAGAGTGAGTGTGTGTGTGTGTGTGTGTGTGTGTGTGTGTGTGTGTGTGTGTGTGTGTGTGTGTGTGTGAGAGAGAGAGAGA
>CAAKHB010003869.1:31209-61494 GCA_901007665.1 Aeoliscus strigatus
AGGCACACCTAGGCAAGTGACTCACTGACTTGGCCCAAAGTTCGGAAAGTATTTGGATCGAGATATAGTCCTACGTTGTTAATCTGACAGGAGGTTGGCAACATCTATAACACAAGCAGCTCTGAGTTTCTGGATAACCCTTTCAACAATAAGTGAAAGGTTCAATCATCCTGCATATCCAACACTTGTGTACACAGGATGTAGAAGTTGTACCACAAGTACTCCAGGATGTTGATAAGGATGATTTAAATAATGAAAGTTTAGGGGGCGTTCTTACAACTGTTAATCAAATGCCAGGTCAGGAAGTGGACGACTAATATACATCTTTGGCCATGTGCAATCGAATCAATATGTAAGAATATAAGAATGTTCCACCATTTATACTGTGACAATGAATGAAGTAAAAATCATTTAAAGACATGATGATTACATAAATACAATATGGTAGAATAACACATTATGTACACGGTACAACACATTTCAGCATCCGTACAGAGAATGTGAAGCGTGGATATCTGCCTCTCTAGTCTGAGGTTCCAACAAGTCCATCAGTGACAAACTAATAAATCAAGTAATGAATTACCACGACATCGGGTGACACCTCCTTTATTAATCTTTGTCTGACTAATTAATGGGCTTTAATTGAAATTAATTGTTGTTTTGAGAATGGAGATAGACTTGCAATGACTGCGTTGGCGTGTGACAATGAGTTTGTGCATGTAGGTGGTCGTGAGGGTGGGGAGGGTTAACGTCCTTCATGCAGAATGATGAAATAGATACTTGTTGCAGCCCCCTCCCTCCCCCTGACCCATAACACAAACACACAGACACACACACACACTGTGTGTGTTTGTCTGTTATGTCATTCTGTGTGAGAGCTAAAACGATTAGATCATCACACACAATGCCCATGGTGTGTAAGTGGGTCAACAGGTAGCTCGCATACTCTCACACATCTTCCACTGACCCCGGGTCCGGTGTGACTTTTGTTGTTCATGCATCTGAGGAGACGTCATGGTGGGACGGACAACAAACAAAAAGTGACACAGAAAGCGAGGGAAAGATGGAGGGCGAGAGCAAGAGAGCAGACGTCACCAGTAGACAGAGAGAAAACTGATCTGTTGAGGAATAAACACTGCCTCGGAGGAGCAAAACGCATTTGTGGGCCACTAGATCACAGAAATAAACTCCTTAATGCCTTAAGGGGAGTGTGTGTGTGTGTGCGTGTGTGTGTGTGTTTGTGTCTCAGTCAAAGTTGCCTTTAGGTCTAACTGAATTGTCTCTACTCATTCCTCACTTTTCCAAAATCTCAAGAGGGATGGACCAAAAAATGGTCCAAATCGGACTTCAAAGGCGACATAATACCACAACACACAATCACGCACATACAAGTGTGTCTACATGCACATGTGTATATGCACATTTGAAGGCATGCAAACATGCACAGTCATAGACACATTGAAACGGACGCACATACTGTACACGCACGCGTGTGCACACACACACACACAAACCACAGCTAAAAGCATCAAGCAACTCAAAGCAATCCGCCCTGCTGAATAACATCACCAAGCAAAGCCACCGTACCACATAATGAAAAACATACACAAACATGCACACACATATGTCTAGTGCCCACACTCATGTGAGTTAAAAGCCTTGTGTACATCCAGTGCCGAATGTTCAGGCTGGTTCTATTTGTCTAAGTCTATTCAATAAAAGGCATACATTAAAAAGAAAAAGTCAGTGAAATTAAATAAAAGAAAGAAAGAAACTGATTTTGCTGAGTGTTCAGGCCTACGCAAACATCACACACTTAATGAAATGTTTATCCCAAAAGGCTCCAACCAAATGACATAAATCTTATTTTCCCGCTAAGCACCAGCGGTATATGACGATACAGGGTTCCTGCCAGTTCCAGGCTAAGCTTCCCACCGGGCCAAAGCTGGCTCCACGCCATGCATTAGCGTCAGGGATCAGTGTGTCGTTTGCATGCTGCCATGACAGTATAGCTGTGAACAGTCTGTGTACCGTTCAGGCTGTGAAGAAATGCGACAACTCTTAATATGACTTTTGTTTGAAAAATGACATGTGTAAAGCTCCTAGCGTAGCCACAGAATGACCAACAAAATCTAACAAAAAAGGAAGAAATCTATGATGATCACGTGTGAGGTGGAAAAAGCCTGAGAACTTCAGCGTGTGTGGTGTCACAGGTATGAGAATAACGCCTCATCTCAACACACAGTATGTATTTTCACAGCGTCTTTGCAGAATAATAATAAAAAAAAACACAAGGCGCAAAACCACAGCAGAAAGTTGAAAGCTGTTTGTGTTTCCGTCTGCAGCTATTTTCTTTTTCCTTTTAATTTCATGGCACAACAGTAAACGAAACAGGAAATGACACATGGTTTTGTCATGAAAAAACCATGACTGTGATTTAAAAAAAAAAAAAAAAACAATACACAGGGTAAACTGCATTTCATATATTTTTGTGAATATTATTTTTTTATGCCACACAGTTGTATTACCTCCGAACACGTTTACTTCAGTAAGCATATTTGCTTCACTTTTTCTGCTGATCCAAAAGAGGGAAACATCTGCCTGTGTGACTTCATGATAAATAGTGTAATAATGCAGCAGTAGCATCCCCACATGTAGCATCCCCTGCTACAACTGATGACTGATGCAACAAGCATAGAAATGTGCAGACCTTCCACACTGACTGTATGTGTATGTGCACCTAAACACACCATTTTATCATAACACTGATTCAGCAAATCTCTGTGCATAGAGTGCATCATCCCCCACCTGGCAGATACAGCTGCTTACTATACTGAAACTCACAAAAACTCATGCTCTACCTGTCACTCACATATCTCATGCTCAAAGTTTGTGTTTGTTTTTTAATCATACCTCAAAGAAATTATAAATATCTCCTTAGCAGAGTCATTTAATATCAACACTACTGCTAATATAACGGATTATATGAGTGCAGTCAAAACATCAACTGTATGTAAATGAATTGCCTGTAGTTCAATCGTGTGTTTGTTGTGAACGCCTGAGCCGAGAACAATTCAAACATTTTGACATCACAAACAAATTGATCCTTCACTCACCATCACTTAATATTACTTGCTACAATTAATTAGGAAACACAAAAACTAGCGCTTACAACATATCATCCTGTAATTGCTGACTTATCAGCGGGGCAGCGCATTTTACAAGCACTTGTCAATACGACAGCCAGTGTTTTTTCGCTGAGTCTTTGTGGTATTTGTAAAACAACACCAGTAAAAGGCAGTTATGTCATAAAGGTTTACTACACATTATTTCCTGTACACGCACTGAGCCAGACAGTCAAACAACTAACCAAGGTGTTACCACCAAACCTGCATTGGAATGAACGCAGCTAACAGGAGATTTGACAGTCACAGTTACAAGTACAGCGCAGCAGTCTCAGGCAAACCACCAGTGATGACTAGAGAAGGTTTTTCCATAATTCTCATTGAACAGTTGTTCTCATTTACTCTCAGCAAACAACACTGTAGCCAAAGGCAGCATTTCCCATCTAATGAGACCCCCCAAACAGATAAAACTTGTCCTCTTTCATCTAAATGAATAATACATGTGGTGCAGTTTGGTCGTTTAACATTTGAACAAAATTATGTTACGTAGACATCCACAAAAAATGCATACGCAAATGACACACACAAATATGCTGCATTAAGTTTTTACAACCACGAGGAACATTTGGGAATAATGGAAATCTTTTGGAAAGCTTTTCTACAAGATTAACATGGATGTGTAAGCAAGAGCTACTTTGATTGAAAATGATCACTGACCAGATACATTTATGATGGTAAATAATGTTATTAATGATTAAATATGCAGACAGGATATATACATATTATATACTGTGTGTGTGTGTGTGTGTGTGTGTGTAATGGAAATAAGAAATCAAATACACATCTTACCTCTACTGATCATTAGGTTTTATAAAAACATCATTCCTGACTCCGGGCCTTGGCATCAGTTCTGTTGTAGCGACTCAATGAGACCACAAAGGTCCGTCCAGCAGCACAGCCCTGCTACCGGCCCTCCGTACTCCACTCCGGTAATGGGAAGCAGAAACTGGGTATCAAGATCACACTAATCCCTCCATTTCTTTATCAGATCCATGCAACTCCCAGTACGTCCATGAACATAAAACCTTCGGCGTCTTTAATTTTGGTTTAGGAAGGTCTTAAACTCCACATAGCATCGACAACCTTTGGTCCAGAGCTGTGGCGCCTCTTATTCTTCACAGCTGGCCAGTGCAGCTTTGATCAAGCGTGTTGTAGATTTGTGCAAGGCGCCTGTTAGGTCCAGTCGTTTATTTTCTGTTGAGGTTAGCTCCTCAGTCACAGTTGACAGAGTCCACCCTCACCTTCATAGCCTGGAGAATGACAGAAAGACAAATATGTTTAGAACCAGGCAGCGTTTACTGGAAACTTATTTGAGCCAGACTTCAGACATTTTTGTCCATATTTTACATTTACGGGAAACAATTTTCTCTCGACATAAGACACCCAAATTGACTGGCTGGTCAAAGTTGTCCCATAAGCAAAAATATTTAGTGTCCCGCTGAGACCTGAGCAAGTCCAAATCTGTAATTGTACCAATCTTGTTTTATCACCATAGTTGACAGCTGACAATGCCTTCCGCGTGTGAAGACTGCTTGAGGACCTGGGTGTGGATGAGGCCAACCCTCTGATAACCCTTTTAAAAGATGTCTAGAAAAATGAAGCATTTTCCTGAATAAAGAAAAACCAAAATGTTATCATAAAAACTTCAATTAATTCAAAGCTTATCATCAGTGTTTAGAAAAGGTGCTGAGAAAGGAGGGGAACGCTCAAGGCAGTGAAATTAAGGATGGGGAGGGAGGGCACTAAAGATGAGAATGCAGTCCCACAGCTTTGAAGGAAACAAATACACTCACACTGGTGTGTTCCATGTACAAATAGAGTGTTTAGTACGTTAAGCTGAAGATAAATTGTGACAAAAAAGCCACTAATAATATTCTAAGAGATTCATTAAAATTAGCAAACAATTACAGCTTCTGGTTACAATCAGCTGCACGCACACACACACACACACTTTTCCTGCCGTTTTTTATTCACTCTGCCGCGATATTGATCTCTTTATGAGAGGGAACCTGGGCACCATCGACGACCAATTTCCAGGAACTATTAAATAAATCATCTTCATATCTTGTTTCCAGTGGTTCTGACAGTTGACATAGATTTTCTTGATTCGGTAATTCTAGTGTTAAATGTCAGACTCTCCAGCTTTCAGTTCCCCCTTTTGTTGCCCCAACCGCAAAACTCACCCCACCCTCTCTGGCTGTACCACTCCTCTCTCTTCCCGCTCTCTCCGCCACCTCTTCTTCGTCTTTCCATCCCGCTTGCCTCCCTCTCCCTCTCACCACAAATCTAAATCTCAGTCTGCATGCGTAAAAAGCCGGTTTCCTTTGGTCAGCTTGACTTAGTGTGTGTGTTTATGTAGGGATGTAGGTGTGTGCATGTGTATCTTCACATCTAAACACACACACACACGTAGTGTTATATTTGGATCCCGGCAGCTTACAGCACAATGTTCTTTGTGATTGTAACTTCTAATGTAAACATTTTATGAACCTCTACATTTAATTTTCAGAAGCTTAGCAAGGCACTGAGGGAGCAGAAACGGGTGCAGCGGGAGGATCTCCATTTCCCAGAATACCTGTTCTGTGGTTTACCTGGTTCAGTGTGGTCATGACCACATCCATAAGCAGTCTAGTTGTGTTTAGACTATACATAGAAAATGAGCAGGACAGCCATTTGAGAAGCTGAGTGTGTCATTATCTGAAAAAAGATATCTGCTGTTTTGGGGGGGAAAAAGAAAAAGAGATTGCTGGCATGAAAAGCAAAGCACATTATGAGTCATTACTAAAATTATGAGTCATTTTAAGACCTTCCATCTTAAAGCAGTCATGGTTTTGGGGATATAAATATGTTTTTTGCAAAGAATTATTTCAACACAAGGTTACTTTTAGAAGGTCACATTGTAGAATTTGCATAATTTTTTAATGAACACACCTCGCTCTGCTTTAATACAGACTAATGCCATGATATGTCCACACAGATCTTTGTGCAAACACACAGAAGCCACAGGAAAACAGCTCCAGGCGTTACAAGTCTTGCCTGTGAAATAGCACTGAGAGCAGACGACATATGTACGCAAGTTTTCGGTTATTGCACAATTGAACACATAATAGCATTAGCTATTAGCTATAAGAGCTGAAAGAACATTTTCTTCAAGAAAGCATGAAAGACAGAAGAAAAACTCAAGGGCAACTTACTCATTACTAGTACTCACAATAGAAAAATAAAAGGAAAACTTTTTTCTTTCTCTTAAAGTGTGGTTGTGAATATTTTCCCTGTAGAGCTCTGACTCAGTCTGGCTGCTCCTCACTCATTTACTCAATCACTGTCTCCCCCTGGCCTTCTGGTTTTCTCCTTATCCCTTTCCCCCCTTTATTCTCCACAATGACTTATCTCTCTCGTTCACATTTCTGACTCTCACATGTCCGTCAACTTTTCCTCCCTGGCTCCCATCGTCTCCATCTCTCCGTCTTTCCCATCAATCCATCACTGAGCCCTTTCTACAACATTCATGTGATTCCTCTGTCTGTTTTTCCAACTGTGACTGAAGTTAAATTCCCCCCCGCAACTCTTCCCACCACTACAGCCGCCGCCTCCTGTGCTGTAACTCCCATCCACGAGTGTGTGTGGTCCAGTCCAGCTATAGGCTGTTACATTGTCCCAGACAGGTCGGACTGCGCCACTAGTCGGCAGACGTGGGGGAGAGGTGGGGGGGTGTTGGGAGAGTGAGGGGTTCCTCGGAAATGTTTGTTTTTCTGTTTCCAATTTGGTCCAGCCTGAGGAACTCCACACTCCGCTCTGTCTCAAACACACCATTCATGACGGCCTGACGTACATGATTACACACAAACACCCACTCGCGCATACGAGCGTGTACACACGTGTCTTCTCGCTGCCACTCAAACACACTCTGTATGTGCACACTCACACAAGCTCAGCTCCTCTTCATTTTTAATCTTTCATCTTTGAACAATGAAACACTTCAATTCATCTTTTAGCTTTTTTGTTTTGTTTTTGTTAATGCTGTTTCAAATGACATGGTGGTCAAACTAATTACTCGTGTTGCTTCCTCATCTTTCAATGATTGTTCCCCTCTGTCCTGGGGAAAAGGATCGTCTTTGGAAGGCCTGTTTGATGCGTCTCTGAGCGTTTTTTTTTTGATGTAAGCAGCCAGGGTTAAGCTCCATGTTCCAACAATTAGAGCACAGGGTGCACATTGTTTCACATTCATCTCAGATTGTTCCATCCAAATGGATTATTTTAATCAATTTTGTTGTTTGGATTTGAGTGCATGTACTGATTTCATACATACTTTGTCTTGTGTCAATACAAACCAATATAGCAGCCAGGATACAGATAAAGGCTTTATTTCCTGATGTGTTTGTTTGGTCATGTCATGTGGAAGTTCTACATCCTTTACATCCTTTTAATTACTCAGGCAGGAAACCTGCTTCACATGAACATTGTACGCTTTTTTCAGAGTTTTTGACCACTTGTGTTTTAAGCAAGCAGGAGGAGTGCAGTTCAGTCTGTGACAATACAACAACAAAATAGAAGTATGATAGCAATCTTTTGAGGACAAGTCAGAAAAATGTGTTGAGGAGCCAAATGTGAATGTAAATGTCATGTAAAAGTGTAATAAGGAGTGTGATTCACAGATCAGAGCAGAGATATTGTTCTCCTGTAGCTACATCAATTAGAGCAACCAGTTGTTGAGGTTGAAGCTGACAGTGCGGTCTGGCTGTTACCGTCAGCCACGCCCAAAACTTTGAATTCCTGCTCTGACACAGACACACGTGCAAGTTATTGACACACTGACACTTCCCTCTCACACATTTGTTCCCCTTCATGCATCTCTTTGTGCCTAAATGAACAATGCAGCCTTGTGAGTCCATTTCCTGTGGATGTGAATTTGAAAAGGTATGTGATAAACTAGATCTCATTATGTTTGGGACCAAAACATTGGCATGATAACAGTATAATAGATTGTAGAGCAGCGATGGGGTGTGTACGATGTTGGCTGTTCTACTGCTATGTGAACTAACACATTCATTTCACTGAGCAAAGCTGAGAAAACCTCACTAACACACTATTAATCGTTCAGAATACAATTTCAGACTTTCCATGATTCTTACTTCAGATCACGGAAAAATAAATCTGTCTCTTAGTTCAAAAATGTTAATTATACATGGCGGTCTTTTTCTTTCCAGATACTACTGTTGTTGTTTGACATTGCTAAAAAAGAAGAACAAGTTAGTCCTGTTATTTAACAGTTGGAGGGAATTTGTGAACAGAGTGCTATCTGTCTGTGTTTTCTTTAATTATGGTTCAGGAATGATTTTTGAATTTACTCAGTAAAAAGAATACACCTGTTCATGTGAGAAACCACTAGGTGTCGGCAGCAGAGACTGTTCTGCCCACAAACTGTGACTGTGGGTGGGGGCAAGTCCATTAGGTTTTTGCAAACTGAGCATGAGATTTATGTGGAGAGCAAACAACTATTTCAATTATTCTTTCGAGGTTGGTGAGACTGATTGGCATTAGTTTGGATTAGAGATAACATGTCCACTGCTCAGCCCATCAAAGAAAAAACTTACCATAATGCAACTTCATTTGTTTCAGAAAACAGAGGCAGCTCAACTCATCTTTTGTCTTGTAATCGAGTGAAAACCCTGTTTAGGTCTAACAGGTTTAAACAAGGACAAGTGCAGAGTGTCTGAAATTTGCAGTTTTTCAAAGTACAGCAGAATTAATCAAATACGTCCCGTCTATGCTGTGCACTCTGACAACTAGGTGCATTTTTCAAACAGCAATACTACCATTTTTAAGTGCACCAAAATAAACTTCAATTCATTTCTTTCTTTGGTGAATGCTATGTAAATACATAAGCACACTAATAAAACAGAAGATACTTGAAGACTAAACGCAGTTTCTGCATCTCATAACCTGAGCAATCTAGCTTTAAACGTTTTTTTTTTCCAACAAAAATACCCCAAAATAGCTGATGGTTATCAGAGATTGTGGCTTATGGAGGAGGCATCTTACCAAGCTGAGTCAAGAAAGCACATCCCAATCCGTCTGGTGGACGGTGTGACTGTCTCTTCTTGATGTACGATAGTAGCAGGAAAGTGGGAGCTGCATAAATCAACACAGGACTGTTGATTTTAACCTTGGTTTCCAAAGCTAAGACTCTCATACATCAAAAATAATGGAGAACAAACTCTGATTCAGTAGTAGTTGTAGGCGTAATGGAAGGAACTAGTAGCTGCATAAATCAACATGTTGATTGTTGACTCTTGCCTAGCTGTCTTTTCCTCCGGAAAACAAACTACAGTTCTGCCAGAAGCACACAAACACACACTCGTCTGCTCACGTCTACCAGTCATATCTGCAGATTTGAAACTTGTGTGTGTGTGTGTGTGTGTGTGTGTGTGTCTGGGTAAGCTCAAACATTACGCCAGTCACACAAATGCACACAACGCCTCCATCCAGAGAGAAACCCACTGATACACTAAATCATGTACACTCTGCACAGTCGTTACCCAACAACTTTCTCCCGTGTATATACACACTTTCCACTCCTGGAGAATCGGACGTGTCCTGCGAGCGGCCTGCTTGACGGGGAAAATGTCTGGACAAACTTTAGACGCACACAGACGTACACATACAGACACACAGCGGAACATTTTCAAGCCACAATGTTGACTTTATATTCCTTTCCAGAGCCCTTCTATCTGCACGCTGGCCAAGTGAAGCAGTGTTTGTCTGCTGAACACTATCGGGAAGCGAGACTGGGAGGTTTCATGGCTTTGGTGATGTCAATGCAGGGCTGGGCTTCGTTCAGAACTGGAGTGCAATCAAAATACAAAGCCAAACACTCTCAAACTTTCACAGTGAATCACTGTAATTTCTATAGTGCAGAATTTTTACAGCAACCAAAACATATTTGAATATGTCTCAGCATCAGTCTCAATCACAGATGCTGGTAGTGCGTAAAGCCTGGCAGATGCACTGCACTTGGTAGTGATCTTGTACTTTGTGTTAAATTACGTTCCTTTTCGAGCAGATTGGCTGGTTATTGACTTACGAGAACATAAAGAGGAACATGATACTGTGATATTGTTGGACCAATCAGAGACATGCCGTGATTTAAAGGGTAGCCATTGTTTACAAAGGAACCAAATTGGACCATGGACCATGAGTCCCACCACTGAAAACAATCACCCTCTACTTATGACCGTCATTTAATTTCATGTCATGTTGCTGCACGAATCCAAAAATGTGGCATTGACTCTACATTTTCAGGTGTCATTCAAACAATATCTCTGTGTTTTGTGCTTCACATCTGTCTGATAGAGGAATTAAGATAGGAAAAAATGTCCTTATGTCCCCAAAAAGGCAGTGTGACAGGCTCATCCACTTCATGCAGGGTTTGGCCAGGTGTGAGAAGCGCAGAGAATATGCACCCAATGCAGCTGACAGGATGACACGTCACACTAAATACTTACTTTCAAGCGTGCTGGTTCCCTCTAAAGGATCTAGCTTACATTTTATAGAGGTAAACAACTGTATGATGTACTTTAATGTATTATGTATGATGTATCTGTATTTTATTTTATAACTATTCAGCGGGTTCTCATGAATTTGTACATTTCTAATACATAATATCTTGTGAGATCTAATAAAGTATCTGTTGTTACTGTTGGTACTGTTACTGTTGTAATTTGCGTTCTTTGCCATCTGTTACCTTCAACCCTGAAATTGTTTCCCGCAGTATTATTCAGAAGAAGACTCTCTGAGACACACTGCTTTATAAACCCATGTGCATCATTACATTGAGAATAAATGTGGTGGACATCCAAGCAACTCAAGAGACAAAACCCAGTGGAGGAAAGCTCGATGTTGTCTCTCCCGATAGGTCATAATCCTTCATGTTTGGGAGTGAAAATCTAATCCACTCACATAACTGATTCACCATGGAGAAGCAGGGAGTAAAAAAAAAAAAAGTGGACAATAAAGCGAGAGAGATTCTCACAACTAGGTGGAATCAACCTCCAGAGAGAGGCGAGAGGACATCTTGTGTGTGAAGCACTAAAAAGCCCAAAAGCCAAGATGCGGAACAAACACAATGCCCCCCACTGTGCTATTTCACTCACCCTGAGCGTGCACAATCACTTGCACGCGCGCGCACACACACACAGAGCCCAGAGTAAATTTAACTGTCAGCCGTTAAGTTTTCAACTATGGCAAGTGATCTAGCCCCCATTTCCCTCCCCACTTTTCCTCCTCCTTCTAGCCTTGTCGATGCAAATGAGTTTCTTGTCAGTTCTTCAGTGCATCCTTCCTTTATTCCTTTCATGTGTTCTTCCTCCCTTACTCCTTCCTAATCTTACATGCTTCTTTGCACATGAGGCGTCCTTCTCCTCAATCCATCCACTCAATCTTCTCTTTCCTTCCTCCCCAGTCAACTACAACACCCTCACGCCACCTTTCCTTATCTGCTGTCACCGACTGCCCAAACAAATGACAAACTGCTCCTTCCTTCGGCCCTTCCACAACTCCACCCCCACCTACTTAAACATAGTCCCTCTGACTGTGGGCCTCTGACACCCACTTTCTGCCCCCCCCTCCACAGAAGTCTGAAAGACCCCCAGATGTGTGCCCCCTTAATTTCCATTTCAAAAAGCCACCACCTCCCTCCCTCTGTCATCCATCTATCCGTGCAGCCACCTCTTCACGCATTCACACACATCAGCAAGCAGACTTTCTATTTTGCAAGAAAATCATGCCGGCCATGACAAACAGAACTTATCTGATGATTTGGAGGAGGGTGAAGGCTGCTGAAGTTGTCATTGCAACATGCAGGCTTTTCCCTGTTGGGCCCAGATCACACCCGGCATTAACCTGTCCTGGATCAGAGGATATACTCATGCCTGTTCTGATCAGATCACTTTAGGTTCACAGCAGTTTGGCTTTTATTCACGACATCAAACCAATCTCAAAAACAGGAGGTTGTTCCATATCGCTGGCACTGTGGCCCCAGCAGCAATGATATGTTTAATTATGCTGTAAGCTGTGGGTTGCTGATGTTGACATGTCGCAAATTCATCAACCTTTACAATTGTATGAGCATGAATGTCATAGCAGACCAAAAGAAATGAGCTGGAAGTCACTTCAAATACTTACCAAAAATACTTCACTCAGCTCAATGACTGATCTGATCACTCACCACAACACTCTGAGCTCTTGTTCTTTGCGGCCCGCTCCAGTGCAATGTGTAATTCATACAAGGAATATTTGACTCAGCTAACAGGTTGTGGCTCTGCGCCCAAAGTTGACTGTTTCATTTTAGTTTGAAGAACTCCATACATTATGTAGGATACACAAGCTACAAAGTTCTTGTACTCTGACTTAAATATGCCGAATAAGCACTCTTAACTGTTGCAAAGGGAAGATCTTTCCCCGCTTCTGTCAAAGCTTATGTAGTTTGAAGAGAGGCCCTGAGGGCATCAGCTCAAGCGGTGTGCAGGTCTGTACCCTCTAAAGCCCAAAGCTGCTACCGCATGATCATTTACAGCAAAGCCCAACCCCATCCTGTAGAGAAAAGGTGAGGCAGCTGCCTCTATCTGTATTTCACTGGTTCTTTAAGGTTTGGACCAGAATGTCAAGCTGGACTAGAGGCAAGCTGGAAGTGTGCCATCTCCCTCTGCTTTCTTCCTGCTGTCTCTTTGCACTGAGCCAGTCAGTTAGGGTAAGATGGAGTTAAAAACACATAATTGCCAATTCATGGACACCAGAGTAGCACCAAGCCAACTAAATTTTTAACAAACAGACAGATGAACACACAAAATACCGGCGGAACATATTTTTGTTTGCACCCTCACTTGAATATGCCATAAAGAAAATCGTCCCCTTACGACAAAAACACAAAAAGACTCACACTGACAGACACACTCCTGAGTGGGGACAAAGACCATTTTGAAAAGGTTCTCAGCTGCCAGATGTTTCAGCCAGGTCCCAGACTGCAATACTAATGGGGCTGTACATGTGTGCAGGCGCGCGAGAAAACGACACCAAGAGAGCGGTGATTTTAACAGCCGCCATAATCAGTCCCCCTCCTCAGCAGGTACTTTGTTACAGCAGGGACACCTGTGCACTTTTGGAAAATCTGTCATATCGATCGACACACAGAAAACACAGATGTCAGCTGAAAAAATATGAGGGTTAATATTGTCATCAGTCGTTCCGTGAAAGACAGGGCGTCACTGCAAAGACTGTGACTCAGAACGATCACAATAGCAAAGGTAAGTCAGTGTGTATTACTTGAAATAAAAGTTAATTGCGATCCCAGGGCGAGAAAATTAAGTGCGAGGGTGGTTGCAGTATGAGTCACAGCGTCATTGTCTTACGTTGCAGTATAAAAAAATGAGAGAAACCGATTTACAGATAAAACAGTGGGGGGAAGAGGCAGACGTTCAGAAAGGAGGAAGTGAAGCAAAGAAAGAAAGAAAACGCAGCGAGTTAATGAGACCAGTGATGGGCCTGTTTTCATGGAAAGGAGTTCTTGACTTCAAGGTAGAAAAAGCACAGGTGGAAACCACTAACAGTGTGGATGCCTCTGTTCCACTTATCGTCCTGGTAAGCCAGATCAGTGAGTGGGCGTGCACAATACCAGAGGTCCTGTTAATTCGCCAAAAGAGAACGCAAACTTTGTTTCCTGATTTGATAAGTCAAAGAGTCATTCAGTAAAAGACAGATCTAAGTTTGAGTGTGTGAGGACATAATGGATAAACACACACACACACAATAAACCAGTGAAAGTGGGTGTTTGTTGTTTGTTGAAATGCTTCAACAAACAACGCGCTGATGTTCGTCTTCCTATATACCTGAAATCAAATGACCTGCTTTCATTCAGAATCATTGTTTTTTTGCGGGGGGCGCAACAAACTTTTACACACGTCTGCGTTCTCAACAATAAAACTGTCTACTTGAGAAAATTCTCGCTGAATTAAATATACTGTACTTGAGGAAAAACGCTTCAGCACTCTCCCCATCTGCGTGCACAGCCTTTTGAGCCTCCGCACAAAGAGGCTTACAACACAAATCACATTCAAATGCATGCCACTTATTCCACTGTCACATTTTCCGTAGCTAATTTTGCTGTCTCTCTGATGGGTACTGTGCGAAAGCTGAGAGAAATTACAACCCGAGCCGTACTCCAGGGAACACTGGAGTACAGTAAGCAGATTTACTTTACACCACAAGTTGAATTAGACATGCAATGATAGACCTTTGTAAAGTTCAGATACCCAGAATTGGACATATGTGAGATATGCGGTGAAGAAGATGGTTGTAATTATTAAAGCTAAAGCAGCATTTCTAGAGGGGGAAAATGAGAAATAACAGCTCAATAATAGGTCTAAATAAAATGAATTTAAACAAGAGCAAAAACTGAAATAAAAATAATAAAAAATTACTTGCTCAGTAAATTTGAAATTCTTATTACTGGTCCAGTGGTTGAAGTATTATTAGGTATTATGTGCATGTTTGCATGAACTAAAGAGCACGGAGGCTGAGAAGTTTGATTGATCTTGTTCTGAAATTGTGCTGAAATTCACACACTAATACAGCTGTGAAACGGTCCAGACCTGAGATTTTCCTGGTGGAAATGTTCTGCAGCAGTGAAGAATGCAATGTGCTGCTGCCTTTTGCACTAATCACAGCAAAGGACTGCTTGTTTATCACTAGATCGACAATGCCGATGGTCAACATGAATCAAATTTGCTTTTTGGTTTTCTCCAATGGGGGGTGCTTCTTTGAAACAGCTCAGTTCAATACGACTTTTTTTTCATACACAGAATAAAGGAAAATACCAAAGACATATTCCTCACACAGTGGAAGTTGAAGTTTAGTTTCTCCTTAACAGAACAGAATCAACTGAATCATATGTCTTGCCATCCGTGAAAATGAAACTGTTCTGTACAGTTACTGTATCAGAACACTTCTTCCAGCTTCCTGTGGAGACATTACAAACAAAACTAGGCAAGCTCTTGTTGAGGTCTGTGTGTTTAAAACACATACAAGACATCTCAAAAATAGACTCATAGACTGCAGAATATTAACAAAACGTCATTCCTAAGTCCATGTGAACATCACCTGTAGTGAAACTTATATACGACTTAAGGAAAATATGTACCTTACGCCTTTCTTGTTCAAATACTCAAATATGTCCAACATATGGAGAAAAAATATCCACTCAAAGTCACAGACACTGGTAACAGCCCCCCTCTATTACTGAGCATATCAGCACGAGTTTCTTTGCAAAGTAATTTAAACGCAAATCATTTGCAGCGTTTAAGATGAAACTCATGTGCTGCAGCTGATTTCTGCAAGTCTGAGTAAACAGGAAGGACGAGCATGGTAAGAACACTGCTGAGTCAAAGCAGCCCGAACTTGCAAGTCATACGATAACACATCATAAACCATCAGCTTTCTTGTTCAAGTGACTTTCATAAACTAGCTTAGGAGCGAGCAGAGAAGTTTTAGAAGCTACACTGTGCCGTCACCCTCACCTAGTAAATGCACCTCATACACCACTTGATCAATCCCTGCTATATCATGAAAGGATTATTTACTCACTCAGATGAACGAGGGAAAAACTGTCCTGTATTTAGGATTTCTTAGTCCCAAAAAGAACTACAAAGAGGAAGGAAAATGAATCATTTCATCCTAAACCAAGAACATGTGCTCGTTATCTGAAGCAGGCCGTCTTAAAGACAGACTTAAAAGTCTAAAATAAACCAAAAACATTAGAGACAATCCCAAGCCTAAACAAGGCTGTGCTAACCACAGACAGAGAGTGGAGATGGCATTTGGGGCGTACTGCAGACACTCTGTTCCAGTAAATGCAACGAGAGAATAAACTCCGATCCCCTTGTCGCTGGTGTTACAAGCAGTTAATACAGCGTCATGACGCAGCTGAAAGAATGTGTTAAACCAGTTAAAGACAATTGTGTTCCCCGGACATGCACAAGATCATAGAAGTGCTAGCTGCTGAGCTTTGAGCCAAGAGAGCCAGAGGCCTCGCTAAAATGTTGTTTCTTTAAATAAACTATCCATGACAAATGGATGTTTTCCTTTATCTGAACTGCAGGCTCCGATTAGATGAATAAGCTGATTGCTATAATAGATGCTATCTTTTCCTGCTTGTTGTAAACACTGAATTCAGAGGCTTTATATCCATAAATAAACGGGATTAGAATAAATAAAGCACTTTTTTTTTAAAACCGTCCCATTATCTGGACACGTTACCAATTGATTAAAATGTTACAGGCAGTAAAATATTAGGATCGGCTGATTTAAATGGTCGTAACATCTCGTTCCTTCCACAGAATCACTTTAACGAGCGACTTTGATTGGGACAACTGAATACGCAGGTAAAAGTGCAAGTCTTTCCAACAGGAATGAGAAACACATTAGAACTACAGAGGAGACAAGAAGAAGAGGCTCTGATTGTTCTGTGGAATGCTTTTCACTAATTTAGGATTGTATAGCTGGAGGTGGAAGACAGCACATCTTACTTTTTCCACCTCGAATAGCAAAAGCTTGTAACACTGAAGTTGATGAAAAAGTTTTTTTTGTAAATTCTTTGCCAAGTAGTCTTTGTTACATATTTCATTTTTTAAAATTGGCTTATTTTCCTTTTATCTTGCTCACATTCATTAGAAAAATTAAAAAAAAAACCAAGAATTTTTCCAAAAGAGCACAAATAACTTTTTAATTTGTAAACTCCTGAAATTGACAATATATTTTCCTTTGTCTTTTTAAACATCGTTAAAATCAGTACACGTTAATGGACAGAATCGTTCACCCTGTATTCCAACTGAATCCCCTTGTTTTCCATAACAAAAGCTGTTTGGCCTGAGATAAAGTTTCCTTCACCATCTCAAAGTTTTGCCTCGTAACACAGCGCTACTTTGAAACAACCAAAGACAAATGCATGGCAGCCCACAAAATCACTACAGTTGTTCATCATGTCTTACACAACATCAAACTATCAATAAAAAACAGGAGATACATTCCAGCTAGTTGAACAGGACGTTTCTGACTTCCCTCACTCCAACTGTTCTCTCTCCCTTCTCTTCCCTTCTGTGTCTCTCTCTCACTCCTAAAACTTTCTCTCTTCCCAGTTGCACCACAGAGACTTCACATATTGCAGCCATATGAGCCATGGCTGTCTCTGCAGAGACAGACAGAGACACACACACAGAGGAAAAAGTGCTCTCCCACTGTCTCACACACATACGGGAAAGAGTTTTATCAGCAGAAGTTCTATTTAAGAGGTCGTCAACGGTTTTGACGTTTAATAGCAGCTCCGAACAAGGCTGCTAGATACAATAAGATCCAGTGTCAGGAGATGAGCAATTTAAAACAATTCAAAACATTCCCTGATCAAAAGTTGTTTTTACTGATATTGAAGGACATTGTTGACAAGTTAGGAACGAATTTGTGTACAAGTGATAATAACAGCAAGTGGATATGAAGACAAACGTAAAGTAAAGGTAATCCTAAAGGGCAACTATTTATCAAACTGTGAAGAGGAAAAAAACCTAACGAAAAAGTGTCAAATAGTAGCAAGTGAATTCAAAGTTTATAATGTCTAACAGTTTAACAGTAAATGTACTAAACAAACTGCCAGAGAACATCGCGGCCCATTAGAATAAAAAATAATAAAAATGGATGACTTATGAGAAAAAGTTGCTCTCTCAGAAGTATTTTCACAACATATTTCTGTGTCAGTGGACTTAAAATATCTACTACTTTCGTTGTTATTCACATTTTTTAAAGTCCAAACAGCAATTAACACTGCTATTCCTCCTCATTTGTAGAGAAAAATGTGGTTGCAGTGAAAACAGTCAGTTTACATCTTCATTATTAGACGTGCGATGTGCCGATAAAACTGGAAAAGCAGATAGAATAAACCGTTCAGTGTTTTTCCCATCCAATGAAAAGGCGCATGCATCACCTTTTCTTTTGCCGCTGTGGCAGAGTGCAGCAAACTGTGTTTTGTGTCGTCTAACACAGTTCAATACAGTGAAACTTTAAATGAAACTTTTACAAAGTGTTGAATTTCCTCTTGACCTTAATGATACACACTTTTCATCTAAAAGTTCACGGCTCATCTGAAAAACATACAATTGAATTTCTTCGTAGAATCCAAACTTTCCAGTCCAAACCACTACAGGGTCAGAGTGATGCTCTGCTGCTTTTTTTTTTTTTTTTTTTTTTTAAAGAAGAAATTCTGAGGTTATCTGTTGAATAAAAGTCGCTCCACACACAAGCAGTTCTTCTGGGGGCCTGAGTTTGGAGAACTGTGGAGGACTGTGTAAAAAGTGTGTGTGTGTGTGTGTGTGTGTGTGTGTGTCTCATTGTATTGGCCTCACATACTCTGCTCTCCCCACAGAGTTGTCATGCCTACCCGGCTCCCTTATCTCAAAGGAACATCAGTTTCTTACGACAGGGGAGGAAAAAGAGGAAGGGGGGGGGGGTTCAAAGTTGATTGGAAATGCAACTCAGGCTTCCCGGCAGGCAAACTTCATCATCAACAACAACAACAAGTAAATAAATTGTGGGGCTGATGGCTGATAGGAGAGGATGTTTTGGACTCCACCATGCGCTCTCGAACAACGAGAGATGGCGCAAAGAACAGCGCCATATCGACTTGATACACAGCAACTCTTTGATCCAGCTGACACCTCTTTCTCCTTTTTCACGAGTTCGTCAAACTACTAAACTGTGTCCACCTTCCATCCCAAACTCACTCTCTCCTTCCCTCTCTTTCTACGACATGCGTCACTCGCAAACACAACTCAGGAAGTTAGAAGTTATCAATGAACGTAACTTTAAAAAAAAAAAGCTCCAAATCACCGGCTTCTCGGACAGCATGCCGCAAAAAAACAAGACAAGAAAACTTGTAGGGAGTAAAAAAAAACACACACACAAACCTACTTGAGGCGACTCCACGTCCCCTTGCTGCTCTTCAAACTGAGTTTTAAAGCAAAGCCGTCCCCAAGCTAGCACCCCAATTTGTATTTGAGTGGGTGTCCTAACCTAAATGTGAATCGCCATGTGAATTCAAAGCGACGCTGCTCCCTCTCTCCCCCTGTCTCTCTGCCCCCCTTCTCTCTCTCTCTCTCTCTCATTCACCAAATCCCTCTTTCCTCGCCGTCGCCGCTCAGGCCGTTAGTTACATAAGACGCAAAGCGACTGCTGCCCGTCGTAAAACTACTAGCGGCTAACAGCAGCAGCGGCGGCGGCGGCGGCAGCAGCGACGTCCCGGCTTTCTTTTCACACGAACATTTCTCCAGACAACATGCACTCCGACACATTCCTACCCCGCAGCAGCAGCACAGAGGGCTGAATGTACATCCCCACATACATATATCTGTCATATACCCGTAGTGTTTCTTCAGTGCTGCTTACCTGTTGATCAAAATAAGCATTAGCTTCTTTTCTCAGTGTGTGCAGCCTGTTAAGATGGTGGCTGGCTGGCTGGCTGGCTGGCTGCTTCGTCTCTTTGTGGGGGTTTTGTTTGTTGATGATGTCGGACGGGGTGACTGTGTCTTGGCTGTCTCTCTCTTTTTTTTTCTTTGGTCTGTGAGGAAAAGAGAGGTAGTTGAAGGCTAACACCGGCTCATTGAGGGAATGAGTTGGGCAGTATTCCGATGTATAGTATGTCATTCAGAGCCCGCATACGCCGGCCACAGCAAACCAAAGCGGAGCAGCTCGTTATCTGCTGTTTTGTTTTTCTTGGTTCAGACTGGTGTTATCGCTTTGCTGTGACAGAACCTCTCTGCAGGCTGTGGTCATTACGTCAGAGGAGGAAGACACAGCAGCTCTATTAATATCAAGAAGCCACCCGAAGACTGACTCTTAAAGCGACACGCACTCATTGATGCACTCGGGGCGAGATCGAACAGCCCCCCACGATCTGACCATAACACCTAGAATCTGACATCACAGATCACGTCTGATGTCACAGGTCACATCAGAACAAGACATATCTGCCATTGTTGTACACATAAACAATGAAATTGTGAATTCACACAGTAGAAATAAAACTATGAGGACTTCAAAAATTAAATATGCGAGAAATTGTGGCACATCAAGCAGCCCTGCCTGAAATGGTCAAAATATATTAGCATTGTTAATTTCTGTATGACTTTAGTCAATCTTTAATCATTTACAAATTAAAATAATTACATTGTTTGTTTCACTTTTCATGTTATAATTCATGTTGGAAGGATGTCTCACTTATCTTTCTGCTCACATGAAGTCATGTCAGGACATGACAGCTAATTGCTGTTAAGTCTTTTAGTCATCAAATTTATGAATCAAGTCTGAGTTATGTTACTCACGTCCACACCCCTGCAAATACCAGCCAAATATAAGTGGACTCACCTGCCTAAAGCAGCAGACATTAAGACAAACAATACTCAACTAAAATACTGTAAATAAAGTACTGTGACCTCACAACCTGCTACATTCTGAAATGAAGTTTGACACATTGTAAAATCCCTGATGGTGCTTTTGACGTAAATGTAATTTAAAAATCCAAAATACATTAAACCAATGTGAAACAAAACCTTGATGTGATTTTTAATTTTAACGTTAAGTTTCTCATGGCACGTCTTTTCTCCCTCAGGAATACAAAAACTACATGATTTAATGCATTTTCGCCACCATAAAACATTTTATAACACACTGGATGTTTTCAAAACTTAACTCCACCAGTTTATTGTCCCATTTGCTGTCACTGGTGCACCGCTGGCATACGTTGCATTACCGCCTCAGACTGTTGGTTGGAATTACCGCCCTCTGGAGCCAAAATAAATGTATATCGCAAACTTCTGTGCTCAGAGGCGCAACCACAATAGAGTCTACAATATGGCCAAACATTGCTTCGAACAAAATGTTAGATGTTGATGAAATATAAAAAAACAGCCAAACTGACATGGCACAAACATCCTCCACTAGTAGGTAGGTTTTCAGATGTCACCTAAACCACAAACAAGGTATAATCACGTTAAAATCAAACACTCTTCAGTAGTGTCAAAGTTATTTTCATATCAACTCGCGGATACTTTAATGAGGCCATAAAACTAACCATAAGAAAATATTTTTCAGCTGCGTCACACACACTTAAATGCTTCATCAGTCTTTTACAACCTGAAAATATAAGGAAAAGGACATGCAATGGGATGACGACTGTATAACTGCCAAACCCACAGGTAAAATAAGATGTCAATCAGAGATCCATATATGTTAATAAGTCTACTTATCTGCAATGTACCCACAGGGTTAATAAAACGTGGGCCAGCATGAGAGCAATCTGAATCAGTAAATTCACAATTTGATTTATTTAGTAATGATAAACCTTTGGCAAGTAGTGGGTCACATATTTTATCAACGGTTTGTAAGAGAACCAGAAATTATATACTGTGTGTATATATATATATATATATATATATATATATATATATATATATATATATATATATATATAAATAACCACAGAGGAGTTTACGGGAACATTGCAGAGGGACAGAATGACATGAGTAATCCCTCTGCTCTTGTCAGCATGGTGGAAGAAGAGGTAAGAAGCTGGTGATCTTCTCGTTCGTAATCCCACTCTCCACAGGGAGACAGGTACATCTGTTCTATTTTTTATACACTGCCCTTTACCTACCACTAACAAAGGTGACACTGCACCCTCCTGGTCCACCGCTGATCCTGAGTGGTGGAGGCTTTGTATGATGTATTAAAGCTGTGATATACATAAATCTTTTTGTTTCCTCTTTATTTGCCGCCATCGATATATTACAGTGATCCGGATCGTGGTAACACTCTTACAACACTGTCTTAACAGTCTACTTGTTTTTACCATGACCGTCCGTTCTTAGTGCACCATCAGAAACATATGTGGTCTGAATTTGTCCATGGCTGCCTTTGTAGAAACGACAGATACATTTAGAACATCACACACATCGGTTTAATTCCATCGTGTCATCAGATGTCATCCCTCCGCCGACTCTCTGTCCGTAGTTTCACAGTCACTGTAGTTATTGTCATGCACTGGAATACGTACATTGATAAATGGTGGGTCTACATGTTACACACATTAACCCAACAGATTTTGAATAAACTCCTAAATCACCCCAGATTAATTAAATGTTGGGTTCATTACCAGACATTATATTACTTTGTTATTAAAAAATCTGATATTATAGTGTCCTGTTAGTAAATTAAAATATTGCTTTGGCGTGGCAATTCATCTCATATCCAGATTTTTTCATTGTTGCAGCCTGTGAATGTTTCTGCTGCAGTCATTTGCAGAATCTGAAGTCATTAGTAACATATGGAAGGAAAAAAAAACACATTGGACATTTGAGGCATGCATTGAGTAGTGGTGATGGTTCTTTAATAATCCAGCGAAGCACTTGATCACAGAGCAATGGATAAACGCATTTCAACCCATTTCAAGGCGTACGTGTTGGGCAAAATGATGTTCAGCATTCAAAGCAGCGGTGAAATGAAAGCGCTGCATATGTTTTGCTAATAACAAGGTCAAACGAAATGAAAATCCTTTGACGCCGAAATTTGAAAAACAAATAGAAACCTCTGCAGCCTCCGATCGATGCAGTTTTTCTCCCTTATTGCCGCAGTGCCAATGGAGCTGACCTCAATCAGAGAATACAAAGAGGACGTTGAAAAAGTGTGAGTAAACGTAACAACAAACAAACCCCAGTAATCAATGATATGCATAATCTCTCTGCAACTAGAGCCTGGAATCAGCATATAAAGAAAATCGCACTTCCTCACTCCAGAACAATTCTCTTGTTGAGTTTGCACACACAACGTGTGGAAAAAGTGTCTACAAACATATGCAGCTACAAGTGGATGGTGAACATGTGTTAAGTATGGCAGACGATAGAAGAATTCAGCTGACACAAAATTAATGAAGGACTCTTAGATGCTTCTGCTATCTGAAATTAAACATTGTGTAATCGTGGACATTCATTAAGTCATTATTATTATATTGTGTACAAGATCATGACCATGTTTCAAGTATGTAAGGTAAATGCTTGAACTAACTGATTAATTCCACTGGGCTCCTGAGGCACAAACAGTATAAGAACTGTGATGAAACATGTAAAGTGAAGCTACAAAAGCATCTAAGAATGTTGAAAAATCATAATAATTACAAGAACTGGCAGAACAAGCTTCTCAGTCTTTGTGCCACACCTATGAGCTGCGATGAACAAACCTATCACGCAAACAAAAGTTCTGATTAGCTGAGTCATCTCTGAGGTTCTAATCCAGCTATCAGTTTCCCACAATAGAGGGAGGTTTTGGATCAGGAGTGGCTCGTTCTGGTGTGGACAAGCCCAACACGTCATGTCAGTGGTACTCCACCCAGATTCTATCTCGGCAGTATCAATCGGCGTGGGCGGATGTAAAAAGTGCAGTGCTTCATTGAATATGACATGATATGCGATATTTTAGACAGTTGTTTTTCTATTACTCTCTCAATGTCAGCTCAGTTTTAGAAGTTGTAATTAGATGCAAATGAGAAGCCTTGACATGTACCAAGTGTTCCAACAAAAGCAATCGAACACTGAGGTTGTTTGTTCCGACCGTCTGATCTGTCCCATGAGCATGTCGCCGAAATTAGCAGCTCTCTCAGTGACAGTAAAGATGCCAAATTTTATGTCTACGAAAAACTGTTGAGAGAAAAAAAAAATTATGTTTTATAAATGTGTCAGCACTTATGGTTGAGGCTCGGTTAGGTTACGGCACAAAAGCACTTGGTTAGGGTTAAAGAGAGATCATGGTTTGGGTTCAAATGAGCACTTTTGTTAAGGCGAGGGGACGATCGTGGTTTTTAAAACACAGTCTTCACTCGCAGTTGGAATCACAAACTCCCGCAGCAAAGTCGGGTGTTTGGTTGACCCATCAGCCACCCAACCATCCAGCCTACGTTTCATTTCTGATTATCATTGTTTTCATAGACATACTTGTCAAATGGCACCTCATTTTTACCTTTCTGCACATGAGCGATGTGGCCATTTCCAGTGTCAACAACTCAACTTTGTACATTTGTAATAACACATACATTTTATTACGAATCTTTATGATGAATTTTCATATTATGTTGGTCTCTTCTGAGAGAGAGACAGTGAGCTGCTACAACTGAAATGATGTCTTTATTTTATTCTGTGCTCTTATGTGTGCCTTCCACACCAGACTGCACTTACAGTACCTTGATTTATCTCCCGTATTGATAATCAATAAGATTGCTACTCACTGCTGTTTTACATATAAGTAGATGAATCCTGTCTTTTAATAATACAGTGTGCAGTTACAAGTACACATTTAAATATATGTATAAGTACATTTATGCAATATTTCAGCGTATAAATCTATTTCATCACTTATATTCAGCACTGTATTTGAAAAATGTGCACTGGGCTGAATTCAAAATGTATTTTATTCAGGATAGTTTGCTGAGACCACTGGCTGCCACAAAAACACATGGACCAAAAAACTCCAGTGGAAAGTCAACAGCTGGGGTGATATTATTTCTCTCTGTAACAAAGTTTAGCATAGTATTTGAGCAGGATCAAAAATTATTAAAAAGGTACAAATACATTGCATTTTTGAATTCTCTCGAGGATCATGGATAGTAAAAACTTTGATATAATGCAGATTTTCTAAATCTGGGCGAATACATTATTTTTGCAGCCTGTGTGTGCGTAGCTCTTGGAAATGTGTTAATGTAATAGAATATTTCCACATTATGTCTCGGCACTTAGAAGTTTCATTTTCAGGTCCATCCATCAGAAACAGCTGAATTAAATTTATCCTGTTCCAGGGAGAATCACAATATCAGAACATTCACCTGCAGTGACATGATTTTAGACTTTGCAATTACTATAATGGTTAAATTTTCTTAAACCCAGAACAATTCCTATGAAAGGGATTTATGTGTCCAACGTAGCTCGCAGCTTTAAGCAGCATTAAATAATGGATAGTAGGTAATGGATGTGTAAAATGGGTAGGAACAAAAAGTAGGACAGTTACTGCTGATCGGACAGCGCTGGTAAATCTGGTTTCAGTTTACTTGCTCCAACACTGGCGGCCTGTCCACACGGCCGCGTAACAGCTCCACGCTCCCAGATCAGCAGCCTGTCTCGGCGGTGCTTTTTCTCGTCCTCTGTCTGCAAGTCGCTCTTTGTCTTCCTCATGTGTGTCTCATGTCTTTCTCTCCGCCCACACAAAGATGAGCTGTTTGAAACGGTGAGACTTCTGGAATAATACAGGAATAAATCAGTCCCAGGACCAATGTGGCATGTGGTATTAGTGGTTTAAAAAAAAAAAAAAACATCAGACAGAGAGCATGTGTTTGGAAGTGTGTACAGCTTTCTGCTTCGTGTTCCTGAAGATGACAAATATGAACAGAAAAAGTGAGATGGTTACAACGAATGCCGTGGAGAGACAGAGAGGAAACACAGTTCCTTAAATAGAGTGTAAACAAACCCTCACTGTGTTCAAGGAACCACAGATTTAACATGACGTCAGAATCAGCTGACTCATCCCTGCAGCCCACCTGCAAAAACTCTGCATCGTCGTGAATGGACACACAGAAAGTGTTGATCCATTTTCAGTCTCGTGGCAACTTTTGGATTTACACAGGTAACACAAATCTTCAGATGATATGATTGGAAATAGTTTGCCGATCAAAACTGTCAACTAACTTTCTTTTGTAGCTGAAGGTGAAAGCCTTTCCTCCCAAACAAACGGATTTCACCTCGTGGCAGAAGGCCACTGCAAAGATAATGTAGAGAGCATTTGTCGTGATGGAGTTATTTATGTGATTTGTTCTGAACTAACGTTTCTCTCCTCGCCTGTATTTGTTTCCTTTTCTTCATAGAACCCTGAGATCTGTGATGAAGCAGAGTGGCTGCAGACGTCCAGCTGGGATCATCGCTATTTTCCGCAGTTAGCAGCAACCTCCCACCCAGTCAAAGGGGCCCCAAATTTGTCATACATATATATTTATATTTTCATCCATTGGCACACTGGTCTCTACGACAGCAGGACACCACAGCTGGACTGGAATAGTCTGTTTACTGGTTTATTCATGGTGACAGCCAGGCTCAATTCAGCGTTGATTTAAATGGGCACAAGCTCATGCCAGATAAAGACTTTTCCATAAAGTCCATTTTGGCCTCAAAGCACATAGAAGTCATTGTTACAATGATTAAACACATAAATTGCTCATTTTTTCACACTTAACTTTCCACAGCTCCTCCCCCTCTGAAGTGACATTATTGTTCTTCAGCTGACAGATGTGCAGGGGACAGCAACCAAACGACAAAAGAAAATGTTCTTTATCCCTTCTACACAAGACGCTCCTTGTTGTGAGAAGTGTCAGACTAATGTTAATATAGAACTTATCGAAAACATTGCACTGTTGGCTCCAACTAACAACAGACAACAGAGAAAAGTAAAAAAAAAAAAAAAAAAGGCTGTTCTTTTCTCATGAGATGAAATTACATACACACTCAGCTCGCATGGCGGCCGCAGCGGTTGCTCTGAGCGCTTCATAAAGACGGGAGGAGCGTTTCACATCAGTTAATGGGCAGCCCGCTGCGTCTCATTTAAATGCAAAGGGTTATCTTGTACATCAGTATCAGACCCCGAAGGCTGTGACAAAGCATCGCTATCTGCTTGCATGTGGTGAGAAGCAGCTCTATACTTGACTAAGTCAAATTTTCACAAAAAATATCAAGCTGAAAGAGTAAAAAACCTTTTATACATATTTTTATCGGGAAAAAGAGAAAACTGATGTTTTTGAAGCAAGTTTGTGCTGCTGGAGAGTTAAATCTTTATCATCAATCAATATCATTAAAAATAATCTTTGCTATTCTTTTGTAGCTGTTTGAAAACTATAGTGGAGTAAAACAGCATCATTTGGCAAATTGCTCTGTTCAAACATGACCTAAAGAAACTGAACGTGTTCTTGGATTGATCAAAGCAAAGTATCAGGTACAATATAATATATATATTGACTGAGTAGCAGCAAAAAGTAGCAGAGAATACACATTTTCCAACAAGTCAATGCCTGAGCATGTGAATTACATCCAAACCGTCATTAATCGTTTCACACGAGCCCACAAACACCCACATGTGCTCTGAGTTTGATGACAGTCCTGACAACAACACAGCTGCACGTCTCTGGGTGCTGCTCGGGCCAAACAATAGGACAGTTATACTGGTGAAACCGCCGGCCGGCTTCGCCTCGGCCTGCTCCTCACATTTTCCATCTCACCACGTTCGTTTGCTTTGCCTCTTTTTCCCCTCGGCCGCTCACAGGGAGACCAGGAGCGAAGGAGCGTTCGTTAATACAGAACTTAATCTCTCTTGAACTGTATTTTTCTGTTTCCATTGCACCACGTACACAGTATATGTTTTAAAACTCTAATCACTTGACTTTCTTGCATTGTAACATGCTGTTTTAATTTACTTTTAAAAATGCATCAACATTCATACAAATTTGGAATCCGGACAAACCTTTCAATGCACTTACTGTAATTGGCCTTCAGAAATAATTTTTATTATGCAGTGTTCCAGATGTGTTTATGGTCATGGGCAAATATATGATGTGCCTAAGTTAAAATCTATTGTGTAAATAATCCTTCATGGCTCCTTTCATCACGTTTTGCAGGCCCTGTGGCCTCATTTATCACAAACAAGTTAAATCAAACCAGCATGTTTATACGACGTCAAAGGAATTTTTGAAATCAATGTGGAATAAGTCGCAGAGTGCGTGCGCCCACCCACTTCTTCACTTGTGACGGAAAGACGGTGAATTTGTATGAAGGAAGAACTGACTCTTGCAGATTTGTTCTGGGATTATAATACTGACTCAGAGAATTAAAGAGAATAAAATAAGTGTTCAAGTCCATATGAGATAAGTTAGTTAATAGTATACATTTCTATGGAACCCCCCCCCAAAAAACAAAACACTTTTTCCTAACAGCCTCAGAGGTATCAACTGTGTCACCTGTCACTGGTTGAGATAGAATGATGCTCAACAGGGCAGTCTGGTAGTTTGATAGTTTCCTCATTTATATGTTGTTTTAGATCTTGTGTTTCCATGGTTTCACATCTCCATCCAGCTCATGCAAATACCAGTATTACTACTTCAACCACATTTTGCACGACTGTCATAATAGTCATGGTATGACCTTTCCAAATGTTCAAATAAAGAACAGCAGAAACAGAGTGATGCAGACAAATATTATTGTCTCTGTAAATAAATATGTGATTCCAGAAAGCACTGATCAACCCAGCACTCGTCAACGAGAGGTAAAGGTTTAACACGGGATAAGTCAAGGATGTTGTAAACAGAGATGATGAGGGAACAATGGCAGGATTCAAATTTGAGCAATTGCACGCACACACACACACACATCAGAGATCATATTCACTTTGACCTCTCACTGGATGAAACACACACACACACACACACTTGCAGACTTATCTAAACAAAGACTAATGCCGGTCTGTGCGCTGTGGAAAATGTATACGCGGAACAAATTTGATTCATAAATGGGCAGGTTTCAATTTGAATTCTCGCCAACTCTCTTTCAGCTCCGTCTGTGGAATCTGTGAGAGGCACAGAGAGACAACTAGAGAGAGAGAGAGAGAGAGACACGGTGATTTGGGGGAGGTGAGAGAATCACTATTCAAGGTGATTCCAACGATAGTTTCTGTGTGGAGCTACGCGGCTGCTTGAGTGAATCTGAGCAGCCAGCCAGCGAAGCCAATTTTCTACATGGCTAAGTTCTCTCCTATACTTTGTACCTGAGTGCGCACACACCTACAGGTACACACGTGTGCACAAACGCTCCATCGGATTTTCACGATTTTTTTCCCCCTTTTTTTTCATATATTTCTAGGTAGATCTTAATTTGTGATCGCCACTCAGCCAGGAATGACAGTACCCTGTTCTGATGATGAAAACAGAAATACGCTCCACACCCATCACAGTATTATCCTCACATCAGGCTGCTGAGGTCAGGTGATCATGTCAGTGTTGCCATGTTGGATGAGTTTGACATTAAGGTTGGGTATCGCTTACGTTCTATTTCAATACGCAAATTCAATAATTTCAAACCATGATTTGTTTCAAACATTTAGCTTTATATAGTTCTTAGCAGCACTACTATTACTATCAGGTACTGAACTGACCCCAAAAGAGGTATCGGAATCTGTCCCCAGGACCAGAGGAGATGTTGAGGAACAGTTAGACTGCAATCATCATCACAATACACACTACCCACCACTGTAAGAACAGATAGGATATGTGTGAAAAGAATCGATTCATAGCAACTTGTTGTAAACCTGACATGACACCAAACAATGTCATTCCAGGGAGAAAGGACACAATTAAACTGTTTCTTTCCCTCTTTTTCTCAGGGTGTGGTTCAACAGACAGGAAACTGTTTCCTCTGCTTTTAGCTGGGGCCTTGTACAGGGTGTGTGTGTGTGTGTGTGTGTGTGTGTGATGGTGAACTGTACCCACTCAAACACGTCAATACGTTTTTTTGTAAACAGAGCCATCGGTCTGTCTCGTTTCCAAGCCTGAGTCATATCTGACTTCTGATTCTGAACAGTCTTGTCCATACAAAATATTTGATGTGTACTTTGTGTATTTCACAATGCTAAAAAGGCACGGTCCTCCAGACAGATCCTAATTGCACGAGCACAGAATCTTCCGATATCCGCTTCAACCAGAATAAAACATGGCATGACACGTATGAACTGACAGAAATATTGTATTATGTGTGTGTTTATGCATGTGTGTCCAGACAGACGTCAAAGTGGTCAGTCCATCCTGGCTGTGCTGCCAAGGGCTGGACCAGTGTGGTTTTGTTTGAGTTTCCCAGCCAAATGTGTGTGTGTGTGTGTGTGAGAGAGAGAGAGGGAAAGAGAGAGAGAGAGTGAGTGAATGGGGGGGGGGGGGGGGAGTTAA
>CAAKHB010003869.1:67727-83067 GCA_901007665.1 Aeoliscus strigatus
TTTCCTTCCTCTCTGCTTCATTTATGGTCTTTGAGTTTCACTGTCTCTCTCTCTCTCTCTCAGTGCCTCATCATCATCTTTTATCTCTCTAGCACACGGTATATTTCCTCCTTTGAATTTTGAGCCATTATGTTGCACACGCAACACAGTCACAGCGGTTGTTACGCCTGACAGTCACAGGTGACATTTTCCACTTTCTATATCTTCTCTGAGACTGAGACATCCAGGGCACCAACCAGCCTTTAATTTATTTTCAAAATTAAGACAAAGACAAAGTGGATTCATTTCGGCGAGAAATATGAACGTTTGACTACGTGATGTGGCTCTGCCGCAACGGACAAAGCTTTTTCCTTTGTAAGGGAACTTTCATGAGATCCGGAACTTTTCCTGTACGAGTCAGCAGTATGAGACCTGTCTCGCGAGCTCTGCCCAGTGTGTCGGGTGTGTGCCAGACACACTTTGTTAATTATGTCGCCCGGTTTGCCAGATGCGCTACTTGGATCCTGGGTAGGGTCACATAAAATATTGTATGATTTACTGTAGGTAGAGGCTGTGAACGTCTTTCTTGTGAGGATGGAAGACAAAGTAGTAGACGTAGTTTCAAACGTAAAACTGCAACAACAAATTCTAATTGCAATCACGTTTACATACAACATTCACACTTTCTTGTTCATCACGCACATCAGCCCCTAAGTTTGTCCCATTTGAGATCCTGCTGATAGAATAAACCAGATGAACTGACGACTTCATCCCCAGCAACTAACCAGTCATCGACAAGAGCGTGGGCAGCCAAGGACCCGATGAATCATCCAGTTTGTTTACTTCTGTCAGGATAGTGACTTTAACGGATTACATTAGCAGATAAATTGGTTGTTTACATTGGTTGTTGTGTGACTTGGCACTCCCTGTGTTAGAGAAATGGTGGTGGTCTGCCCACCTCATCTCAGGTGGTGGTGGAGGGCGAGTTTAAACGCACACATTTCTGCCTTTGCTCTTCACTGTGGAGAGAGAAGGTTTAGAATTCCCCCTCAAATTGACTAAAAAGGATCGGCCAAAGATGATAAAGTAGCTGTTATAGTAAAAGAACTGAAGGGTTTAATGGCTGGTGTGTGTTCCCCAAATAAGGTGACTAAAACATGACGGGATAGAATCTCCACATAGAAGCCTCATCACCGGCCCCTCGCCTGCACGTCTCTTTCCCCTGGGGAGCACAGTGACTCTGTGATGCCAAACCAGCACACCGAAGGAAATGACCCCCGAGCTCCCCAAGAAAATGACAGCTCACTGGTGCTGTGTGCAATCAAAGGAATACGAGTTTTGATGTTTAATGTCACAGTGTTTATGATCGGGGAGGAGTGACGATCGGCGTCATCAAAGTCTGAGGTCATCTGTGTGATCCCAATCTGCTCTGATCCTTTGCATCATCGCTGCTAACGCCACTAAACGCCGTCAGACTGGATGAGTTCATCTTTACAACATCCACCTCATCACTTCCTCGGATCAGGGAATCCTCCACCGACACAGACGCAGATCCTGCAGATCAGTGTAACGTCCGCTGACATAGAATTGCTCCTGTACGTCGGTGAGTTATCCTGTGGTGCGACTCCTCCGGTGGTGTCATGTTGGACTCCTTTCTATGCTCGGTGTGATTCTGACTCAAGTGACTCAGGTCAGTTTGGTGATTGAGACCGAGGTCAGCGAGTACGCCTCCATCTGTGTGTTTCCATTGTACTAATCCACTCATGTCACAAAGAAATGTGTGAGGTTTGGTCAAATAAAGCTTTCCAGCATGTGGGGATTGTCCAAATAAGGAAGCAAACTCAGAAGATAAGTGCAGGCGTAAATTGCAAAAAAGTGCATGTTTGTTATTTGGGATGACGATATGATGATATATGCGGCCTGCCGCCCTTCCAGAAACTTCTCCGAGGTCATTTTGGTACATTGAAAAACATTCCGCCACATTTTGATGGAAATCCCAGATCTGCTGGAGTAGCTGTCAATTATATCCAGATTTTCGACTTTACTGGGGCCTCAATGCCACATCAATACTGCAATACCATCCCTTCATCTATCTCCGTCCCGTCCTCTGTCCCTCCTCCTCTCTCTCCACACTGGCACAATAGCAAGAACAATGCCAGTGTGCCACCACATCAAACACTGATGAGAGAGAGAGAGTAAGAGGGACAGAGAGGGAACGAGAGTGGGACAGATGAAGGGAGAGACAGAGAATTACAGTGCGGGTCGAAATCTGATTGTGCATCAAAGCAAAACTTCCTCTTAAACTCATTATACGTCCATGAGAAGAAAAACCACATAGTCTGTCGCTCGAAGTGTCTTTGTCTGCTCCGTGGTGCCAACTGTCTACACGCTACCAGCGTCTACTTTTACACATTGCTATCAAAGCCACTTGTGCAGGAATTAAATCCAGCTTTCCTCGCTGATTCGTCTCTTCCTTTGTTTTATTTACACACTGACTGGAGAGCAAACACTGGACCTATTCAGCAGACACCAAGGGTTAATCCTCCCCTCGACCAGACCTACGACACAGCCTTCATCTCATGATCTGTGGCAACTTATTCCATATTTGTGAACATCAACAGTGTCAGTTTTGGGGGATAAGGACATATTTTCCTCATGAGAACTGTTGGCACGGCGACGAATTACAATTCCTTGTCATGGAAAAGCTTGAATTGCGATTTTGTCTCATGCACACAAAGTTGATCTTTTATTTATTTCCAGTGGAACAACTGGAGATGTCACATGTTGGTGAGATCACCAAGTTCGTGAGGGAGCGGTTGACGTTCAGAGTGTGTGCAGTCAAAGGAAGACGGCTTGTCAAAGTCAGTACTGTCCTTTTATTTGAAGGCATCGTCCAACAGCTACGACTCGACGCTTTGCAATCGTTCAATTATGTCATATGTTACAAAAACGTTCACAACAAACACACAACGCCTGCCAGGGCTCTGAAGGTGTGTAAAAGGTCTGAAAACATCTTAGTATCATAAAACATTCAGTGTTTTTAAATCATGACCCAGAGCATCTGCTGCCCTTATTTGACTATGAATCTTTTTCTTTCTAAAATCTAGAATTTGTGCAAGTAAAGTGTGGTCGAAATAAAATACAGTCTCATGCTGTGTCAGACAGGTTTACAGATCATGTCTGAATGTCTTAAATTCGGAGCAGGCTTGATGTGTCTTTGGAGGAAGTCATGGAGATAAACACATCGTTCACTCTAGGCGCTTTGCAAACACAAAGCTCTGCAATGTAAAGAGATTAAGGAACATGTACGGAGAACATGTAAAAACAGATGTATAACAGATTAGACTGTGTTCAAAGCTTCACGCCGACGTCATTCTGTCATTAGCTGTGTTCAAAACACAGTGAAACATTTATCTCATATTTGACTAAAAACACACTATCACGTCTCAACTTTCTCAGCATTAGCCTGGATTTATCCAGATAAAGTGCAGGACTTGGAGAGAGCACTCTAGGACCAGCAGGCAGCGGGTCAGAGGGGTCTCACATTTCAGCATGTTCCCTCTTATCATCTGCCGTTATGACAGAGGATGAGATCAAATCAACTGTGTTCAACTCCGCTGCTGCAGTAAAACACTTTCCCTCCTCCTGTTAGCCATAAATACATCACACATCTTTATTACTGTGGGTTTCTTTTGTTACTCATTTCGTTTCTCTTCTCCTGAGCTAGTTTGATGATCTAATATGCTTCAGTACAACACATATTTGATTAATTATTTTGCAGTATTTGGAATATTTTGAGATGTTCTTTCATCAGAGCAAATTGGCTTCTGCGATGTACATTACATATGACTGTCGAGAAAAAAAATGTGTCTAAATAGTTTGATTTTACCCTCATATTCATCATTTAAATTGAGCATTTATTTAAAAAAAAAAAAAAAAGACAGATGACAGAGTGAAAATGGAAAAACAACACGAGGGGATGGCGTCATGAGAAAAGCAAAGCGCGCACACACACATACACACACTAGAACAATAAGTGGGTTTAGTTTGTGACATGAAAGCTTGAAAAAAAAAACACTAGAAGTATTAAAATCCAATACAAATAAGACAAATTCATGCATATTTGCACGTTCACAAGCCAGAGGCGCAAGTTTCACACACACACACACACACACACACACACGCACACATCACAAATGTCTGCAGACCATGGTCATCCATCATCTTCGCTGATGTCACATGGGCAAAGTGTCCATGATGACACATGATGTTAATTTATCAGCACCCCCCACACACAGTGTGTGTGTGAGGGTATGCGGTGTACTTTAGTGTACTTTATCCTCCTCTCATCTCTTTTCCATCCCTCTATTTTTCTTGAACACTGCCTTTCTTGCCCCGTGGCTGTTTTCTAAAGGAGTAATCACCAAATCATCAATATCATTTTCATAGCCAGCGGGTCTGTTGGCAGAATGATCTTATTCAGGATCGCAATACAACATGCACAGAAAATTCATGCGAACCAGCCCCCCAACAGTGTGAGCAACAGTGTGTGTTTTACAGTTTTCTTTTTCGCTCACTCACTTTTCTTGTTTCGGAGGAACACGAAAACAGGTAGATCTGCTCTTTCTCCCTTCGTATGATAACACTGTTGTTGCTTTATATGTACAATATGTCATAAATCTATTATTTCTATTTTCCTTTGATCACCTTTTATAACCTATACACATATCCGTATATATTACTACTGTACATGTGGCATAAATATCTTATAATAATAATATATATTCATAATTGAACTTGTCTATTAAACATCTGTTATATACAAAACCTACAATGATCAAGACCTCCGTTACTAGACATTTTGGCACTTGGATCTTTTGTATTTTGATGATAATTGGTGGGTTTGATGTGAACATAAAATCCTGTCATCTTGTCAGTTATTTCACAATTTACAAAAAAATCCCTCCCTCTCAGAAAGTTGTTTCTTTTTCTACCGTATTTCCATCAGCCCCCATGTAATTGTCATTGTCCGTTATTTCAGGTCTTTTCACAGTGCGCAGTGTTTAGAGACAACACTAGTATACTTGGATAAACAGAACAAGAGAAAGCAAAAGGCATCAGAATGTGTGTGAATCTTGCTCTCTCGCCATCCTTCCTCCATATCTGCCTTCGCTTTCTCTTCATCAACCTGCCAATATTGTTTCGTAGCTCTGATATGCAGACTATATTCCTGCATGTCAATGTGAGAGTGTGAGATAGTGAGTAAGAGAGAGGGCGAGACAGACAGACAGGGATGAGGATGAATAAGACTCAGGAGAGGAAGGAGAGAATTACCTCTGAGCACGGGGGAGTGAAATATAGACAGAGTAAAAGGCAGTAAAAGAGAGACACTGAAGTACAGTGATAATGCACATCAAGATGAAGTGAGAGAGGGGGAAGAAGTAGTTTGAAAAGGAGGTAAAAACCTCATAGGAGGGGAGGACGGGGCTTGAGCCAGAAGGCAGGAGAGAAGTGCCCCGGTCCGAGGTGCGAGCACGTTCCCCAATTCCCAGGTTGCTGCGGATAGCGAGGGAGAGAGGAGGACTGAGAAGGAGACGGACTGGCTGTAATCGTGTTTTCTGTGGTGTGTGCACGTTTCATGAATCCCATGTTGCTTTTCGGGCTCTGGGCAACAAATTAAGGGTAAAACTAGCAGCAGAGATGAGGAATGAAAAATTTAAGATAATATTCAGAGCCGTTCCCCATGGAAACCTATTCTGATTCACAGCATATGCAAGTAAGGAAGAGGGAGGGTGAAACTCTGGAGAGCAGTGGGAGAGATGGGGGGGTTGAAGGAGGACAGAAAGGAAGGGAATTTACATCATATAAGATGATATTAAGGATTCCTGCGAAAGGAGCTTGAATTAAGTTTGTTTCGGTAAAATAAAAGCGACATCTATCGACCAGTATTTGCATCAGATTTCTGTGCCTCCTCATTATTTTGTATCGTTTCCCTTTCCCGTACACTTTTCTATTTATTTATGAGCAGGTTTGCCTTTTCAAAACTTTTTTTTTATATGTATATCAAATATATATATCAACATATGATATCGAACATTAAATATCTTGCAAATTAATTTGGCAAAGATTATTTCATGGTGATTTTAATAGATAATTTCTTTTACGTGCACTAAGTAGTTAACTAGTGCGCTCATTAATCATGACATGACAATGATCTCATGAGAGAATGTGACAGGGGAAGAAAAAAAGGATGAATGGAGTGAAGGGAAGTGAGGTTTGTGCACAACTAAAATAAAGAAAGAACGAAATAATATCCACATCAGAGGTCTGGGGGATTTTGTCCAAAAACAATGCATGCATGAGCGCAGCAACAGAATGAGCGATTAGCTGGGGTGTCCACTGGAACGTTCAAACCCAATGACACACTGTAATAAGCCCCCGCAACGCTTTGTGGCGTCCTAATCATGTTGCCCTCGCGACTCGACGCAAACACATGGGTTATATTCTCTTTTGAATCCGAGTAAAACCAGTCCAATGTTTGCCAAGAGAGTTACAAAATGGCTGCCTCCCAAAAATGGCTCCAGATGGAGTTGTGACATCAATACGGTGAGGGACGCGCTGTCCAAGTGGAGGGGTGGTTTGTGGCGACACTGGCCAGGTCTGCATTAGTCTGTAATGAGTCCCCACAGTCGCTCTCATCCTCATAAATGATTCATGTCCAGGCGAGTCGACTGGTGCTGCGCTCTGTCCGAATGTCAAGTTCGCTTTCACAACAAAACTTTGAAGGCCTCTGTTGACAACCGCACGAGGGTCTGAGAGGTAATCCAGTGTAAATACGTCAGCACTGACACAAACACCTGGATGAAATGTGAAAAACATACCAGCACAATGGTATTTCAGACGGATGCCTCTGTCTGACAGTTACCATGGTAACCCCATACCTCTGGTACCCGGGGTTCCCGCTGGCCGATCAAAGTTGCCGGTCTCTTTCTGTACGCACAAACTGAGGTGGTTCTGCTCCAACAGTTTGTCCTGTGTGTCTATCCATGAATGACACCAGATGTCACAGAACTGCTAGCTCATGATAGGAACTGCTGAGTCATCTCAGGATATGGATCATTTACTGTTAATAACGTTTTTTACAGCCCAATTATGACTTTGCATGTTCTGCCTCCCTCCGTTTCCCTCCCTCTTCTCCCTAATGACATCTGCTCGCCTCTCTGGAAGCATTTTAATGAAAATCTATGGGGGCGATAACAGGGATTTATGCTGAGCGCAGCTGATCATGGGATGTTTTGGCTTTGTCATTAACCGACAGGTGACACACACAGAAAATAATATAGAACTTTTATATTCTGAGGAATACTGCACATGGAAATTTTCAATACTTCACACTAACAACTTCACTGAACAGGAAGTCTTTCCAGAACCAAGGACTCATGAAGACAAAAACCATGAGTGAGAGTTGTGTTCTGTCGGTGAGTTCATTCATGACCATGTAGTGTTGACTCTCTTGCATCTAACTCCCGAACATCTGGCTGTTACCGTGACAACCGCAACTTCACTAAGAGCGGCGTTCAGTCATTATGCCACTTCCACTTTTGAGTGCATCAGATAAAACCAAAGCATGTTTGATCCCGTCCGCTAACACGACGAGGGCAGGAGGCACTGTATGACCTACGTATATACTGCAACCAGCCACAAGGGGGCGAGCTACATCCTTCTCCCGCCTGCTCCGGTTGCCAGCTCATCGCAGGGTCACAAAGACAGACAGGAAGCCGGATACACCGCAGATGCTACGTACTGGACAGTTGATTCCTTTCTGACATTAAGGATAGGTTGTCTGGAGATGAAAATGTCTGCAGTCACTGGGCTCCATCCCGACAAGTTAGTACATTATCGGGCAGACGTGGTTCCAGGATTGACAGTTTCAATAGTAAATGTCATCTGAAAAATACATTTCACAGAAGGAAAAGTGGGTTTGCAGAAGTGTTGGTTTCTGGCAGTCAAAAATGGTCCAAACACAATCTACTTTAGAGCCACATGATGAGGAACAGTTCCAGTTCCCTCCTACAAATGGCCACTGCTGTTTAATTACATGCAAGTTGCTGTCACAATTACCCGATGAGCAGGAAATGTAGTTTATTTAAAAACAACAACAACAACCAACCATTCCACAGACATTTAACTCAAACTTCATCTTAAGAATCTGATGAACCCCATCAGCTTTATGCCTGTTTCAACATAGATTTCCAAACACCAAACCAGACTTTGACCACGATGTGCCGGAATGATCTCTTTCTGTTTGTTTTTTTCAAAGGTTTGTGACATAGGAGCATAGCAAAGCTGTTTGTGTGTCGTGTCTGAGGGTTGGAGAGTCACATTTACACAAGCAGCCAATAAAAGTGATTCTGAACTTGGAGTTTCAGCCATGACAGGAATAGTCCCCAAGACATCCTCTGGCCTTTCAGGGTTTCACTCCAAATTATGAAAATGATGATGAGGGATTGAAGAATTCCACAAGGCTCCATTAAATTTGAAGAAATGCAACTTTCGATCTAATTAGCAGGAGGAAGACGATAGTCAAAATGTTTGCCATCTTTCTCTGGAGAACTCAGAGGGTCACAGAAATGACGGAGAGGATAAAAGAAGAACAGAAGACGGGGAGAGGAGAGAGAAAATGGTGTTAAAAAAAAAAAAAACAACAGAAAGTAGGAAAAGTAAGTCTGCATTTGTCCAAGAACTGATGAGGAAATATTTCCTGACAGGACTTAATAAATTGTTTGCACCATTAAAATCACAGATCATAATTTGGAATATTTTAGTGCCGTCGGACTATTAAAATAATTGAGCACTATAAGTTTTAAAAGAAAGAACACTGGACATAAGACTCATTTCCAGCTGTCTCTGCGCCATTTGAAGCCATCGAGCCCCCGAGCACTTCCATTGCGTAGAGATGGCAGTTATTTTATGACTTTTTACAGTGCTAAAACGCAGCTCAGTGAAACGAAAACCGGATTGTTCACAGTCATAAACCTGTTAAGACCCTTCTAAGATGTGGCGCCATAAAGAAAGTCTGCAATAACACCATGAAAGACTGATGGACGAACGCGGTACTGTACAGCGCTCACGAAAACCGAGGAGAGATCATGGCGAAGACAAAGATGAAGATACTGCGAATGACAAGAACGGCACAAAAAGGCAAAATGACCGATATGAAAAGTAGAACTAATGTCATTACTGACAGGAGTGAACAGCAGGTTCTCTTCAACAATAGAAGCAGTGATCCTTGTCCACACTGATACCATCCGGATGAAGACTAGCGTCTGCAGGAGAGAAAAGTATTCTAAAATGACCAGTGCTGACTCAGATTTTACACACAATGTATTTATTGGGCTCTAACTACTCACTTTTATTTTTTATAACACCAGAATTGGTCCATGTGTATGTGAAACCAATTGTAACCACAACGGCACGTCGATTACATTGGACAGGAAGATTCTGTTAAATGACTGTTTGAAGCTCCAAATCCTCAAGTTTAAAATAAAACTGTAATTTATAGTCTTCATTATTTCTCTCAAAGCTTAAATCCTTTTTAAGGTTCTTGAATGAATGTCATTTCTTATTCACACTCACTGGTCCGCTTCAGATCGTGCATTTCACTGTGTTCTCTGTCACTGAGATGTAAAAAAAAAAACTGCATCAAATGACACCTGGAACCATCGGAGACGTCACAGGCTTGAATTACTTAAAAATTATAAAAGGACGACATTACTCAGGTACGTTAATTCAATTATTATGAAACAATTTTAACCATGGAGATGTTTACACATTATAATTAAACATAGTCAATGACTAAATTAATGAAATCAGCAAAACATTATTGCATTTAATTATTGAATGTTAGATTCAGATAGAAAATGTTTCATCACATTATCGCAGCTGCTAATTTCTGAAGTTCAAATGCCAGACTGTTGCTGAAAAAATGTTCCATCAAATACGAAACTGCGAGTTTTTTTAATTCCACACTATGTCTGAGAACAGCAGTGGATTTGTGTCATAATTATTCTGAGTGCTTTTAGACCATCGATGGATTCTCACTGGAACTTGGAACAGAGTGCAGTCAGAGAAGAATTCTGGTGATGGTGATGGTGTGTGTGTGTGTGTGTGTGTGTGTGTGTGTGTGTGTCTGTTAGTAAGCACTGAACAGTGGGGATGTGGAGAGATTCATCCTAAATAACTGAAACACACTAATTACTCTTGTGTCTGTCTGACTCCCGGATGGACGTGTTTGGCTCAACGGGCGATTTGCTGGCAGAATGATGGGGCAGGTTGTTTTGCTGGTTGTGGTGCCGAGGAGGCGCATGATTGGATGAGCGAGCACCTGGCTCACAACCCACCTGGCTGACTGATGTGGGACTGACTCACTGACCGGCTCGCTGACTGTCTGCTTGATTAATCTCAACTTGACTGATGCTCAGGCCGTGCTCTGCAGCGAGAGCAAGTGCAAACATCGTCACTGCAGCAGGATGGATGGATGTGAGAGACGTAATGGGAGTAGCTCTGAACTAATGAGTGGAAATACGATAAGAAAATGGAAACACAAGATCTGATTTCCTGCTGTGGCAGTGAGAGTTAAAGTGGCATAATGTGCATTATCAATAATACACTAACAGGGACATAATGTAGGTTAAGAAGTCAAGTAAAAACATGCAATTACCGAAAATGGGAAGAAGACAATCTAGATAAATTGCTGCAGCTGGAGACACGCATGATGTATAATCCAGTTTGCACTGAATCTGATTTACACTCTGATTTACCCCACCACAAAGGAACTGAAGGGATTTTGTTTTTTTGGTCACAATTCACTGAAAAACAGACTCGTGTTAATCCTGCCCTCAGTTGTGATTCCTCAACCCCAGCGTGGGGGAATCAGTCAGGTGTCAGAGTGCTCGTTGTGTGTGTGAGGACGTAATTCAAAGGGAGGTGTGTCTTTTCAAAGCCTCCAAAATAAGAGCACAAGGAGTTGATGAGACCGTGTTTATCTGCTGTACTATAAACTACAGTCATCTAAATATTTGTATATATTATTGACATTAGATTGAATCTGATTTTATCGGGGTGGTGTCTTCTAAAAGTTAAATCGTCTCTCAATGAAGACTAATTTTTTTAAAGAGATGATTCTTTTCCATGCTGTGCAGGTTATGTCATTGGTGTGATTGAATTTGTTTGAGTCTTTGAGGTGATTATGATTAGATTTTTATCTAATTTCACCCAGAATGTGTCCTCTTCAGGATCCAGTAGATGTTTTTTTTTTTCAGATCCATTTGACTCATCCGTAAATACAGTTAAAGTTGGACATTTCTTTGTAAAAATCACTTTTATACTTCTGATATAAATGATCATTTATGTTACCAGAGAGCAAGCGTGACATGTACTCATACGTACACAGTGTGTGTGTGTGTGTGTGTGTGTGTGTGTGTGTGTGTGTACCACACAGAAATGCCGAGCTGGTTCTGAGGCTTTCAGACTGATGCAGTGTTTGAAGAGGTCCAGATGGTGCGTGTGTTAAACACTGCTCCCCGCTGAGAGGTTCACACACAAACAAGTGTGAGTTAACACACCCAGTAAACAAACATTATCATATATCTTTGTTCAGCTGGCTGCAAATGAGTTCCTCAAGGACTTCATTCAGATGTTCTGCAAAACGATTTTTCGACACATGGTAAAAGAGGCTGCAACGTTTCGTTGTGGTGTTAAATAACTGTGGAAAGGTGTATGTGTGTGTGTGTGTGTGTGTGTGTGGATTTGATATCTTTCATTTGTAATTCTTATCACACTGCAAACACAGCAAAAGCTGGAAATGAATTTTCACGCTTAATTATTGGACGACCCAACGGCCAATATGTCTTAATTTCCTGTCAACAAAATGAAGTCGGCTGGTGGAATTTGGACAAAAAAAAACACACCACCACCACCACCACCACCACAAAAAATGTTTATATGGGTTTTTTTTTTAAAGAAACAAGTGAAAATAAAGAAGTGTATTTATGGAGCAGGGGCTCACAAACACAGCAGTCACACTTTGGGGTCTGGTTAAAAGGTCTGGCAGCTTCAGACAACGACTGATTTATCACAGGTTCTCCACCTTGTTTGCTGCACACACTCCGACTGCTGAGACAGAGACCCGACCGGCAGAGACCCGACCGGCAGCTACACTTTCCTTTACATGTACGAAGTGTATTTGTTCCATGGATTTCACAACCTGTTTTACTGTCTCATTTAGTGAGCTGATTGTTTGTACGGTGCCGTGTTAAGTCATTTTTTCCATTAATTGCTGACATGCGGAAATACGGCAGTAAAAAATGAGGTTACGACTTTTTATTACAAAAAAATTCGATGGGTCTTGTGAATGGGCATGTCTGTGTCCATGCATCCATTTCCAAACAAACTGAACTCTGGAAATGCAGATGTGTTTTGGCTCCTGCTGAGAAACTCTTTCAAGTTCTGTGTAGTAAGTTCACTCCAATTTGCTGTTTTTTTTTAAGCGGCTATTTGATTCACAAATTACATCAGTGGTGTAGTTTTACAAAAAGTCTTCACAGATTCTAGCTGCTGCGGATTTGCCAGCGAGTATGTATCGCTCACATCTAGTGATAGCAACTGTGGCACGAACCAGCATCCATGTCATGACTTCACTTGACATGCTGAAATGTGTTTTTCATCATTTCTATCTGTAATGTGGCTGCATCGAACTTGGATTTCTGCCTGCATGTTTCACATATGAAGACTGTTTTCCATTATCCTTCCTCCACCCACACTCCATCTCTTACACACACACACACACACACACACACAAAAAGACTCTAGCCACTAAATTTGTCACAAACAAACAAACACACACACACACACACACACACACACGCGGTACGTCTGCCAGCACATGAGAGACTCCCCGGCATCGCAGCCGAGAGGGAGGAACTGGAACTGTCAATCAGGTTTCAGAGAAAAAAGGCCAACAATGTTTGACGTAACAACATTCATATGTGTGGGGGCCTGGAAGAAACCATCATGTCATGGCTACTAGTTGGCAAAATGTCTCAGCGGATGAAAATGAGTGAAGTCTCGTTACACTGCTACAGTTTAATCCTTCCATTGCTTTTGATGCATAATTGGCTTTCGAACTAGCCTGGGAGAGGTTTAGACATTAGGATCCAGGAAGGCTGTAGCCAGGACATACGTTTCTTTTTAAGCACAAAGAGGGAGGTGCAGCTACCGCTAACTGCTGCTCTGCAGCTTGTGTTACTTTTTCCCCAACGTTGATGCTCCTTAAAGCTGCTTTGACTGGAACTGGTGACTGGAGAGATGAACTCTGAACGCGTTAGCGCTACGCTTCAGCCACGGCGCTGCAGGGTGGCGAGCCTCCTTCAGCGAGTACGGAGGGAAGTCGCCGTGCTGCCGCTCGGACTGGACGAGACCGTTCACCTCCCTGTTTGTCATCGGAGGCTGCGCTGTGACTAACAGCGGTTGATGGTCTCATCCTGGCTTCAAAACTAACCTTTGTGCGGAAACTCGAGCTAGAATGTTTGAAAATGTCAAAGCTCCACAGCATACTGTTGTTTCTGTGTTGTTTATGACTCTTGTAATGATTTTAATGAGTCTATTTGTGGCGTGGCCGTCTCACTACCCTGTTTCCAAGTAGTTCCCAGTTTTCTCTTCAGTAATAAAAGGTCAACGAGACGTCCTGAATTCAAAACAGGGACCGGACGTATGTTGACAGTTACTGTATCAAATATACGGTATTTGAGGTCAAATGAATAAACACAGTCGTTATTAAATGATAAAAATACATCAACTTTTTAAACTTTTAGACGATTTAAATGCTTGAAAATGGTATGGTCCATTGGAGACTATCCATGGAAGCACTTAATACAAATCGTATTTTCATGATTCATTCATGAATATAGTTTTCATGATTCTATGAGTCATTTTTCATGTATAAAGTGACAGTTTAAAGAGAAAGAACACGATCAGCCTTCGTCCCTCCTTCAGGACAGACAGCGGCAGACAGGAGGAGGTTGTTTTCCTTCGTTTTACAGAAGAGAAGAAAAAATAACCCAGTTGAACAAAAAACTGACTGTCAGGTCATTAAGTTAAATCATCCACACACACTCACTTACCCATGCGCGCGCGCACACACACACACACACACACACACACACACACACACACACACAATTTGGGCCAGACCAGTTACCGCTCGTTTGTTGAGGTAATGTTTATACAGCATTATGCCATCACTCACAAACACACACACACACACACACACACACAAATGGTTATACATCACTCCGACATGGGGACTCGACAGTGAAAGGCAGAGAAGAGAGAGAAGAAAACGAGGGGCGATCAAGAGACGCTGACAGCGAAAGAGAAAAAGAGAGACGGCGATGTAAAGTTACATTTGAGTCATTTGTAATAGCTGTAATTATATCGCCGATATGGAAGGCCTGAGTCTGGGTCTGCTCTCTCCCTCAGAGTGTGTGTGTGTGTGTGTGTGTGTGTGTGTGTCTCCACATTCGAACAAAGAGCCACTTGTATCAGGGCCCTGCTCACTGCAGCTCCTACCGTAATGATATTCCAATGCTTGCAGTGTGTGTGTGTGTGTGTGTGTGTGTGTGTGTGTGTGCGCGCATCTGTATGATGTTGAGTCTAAAGGGGAAATGACTACTGTGCCGTGCCAGACCTGCCCCCCCCCCCCCACACACACACACACACACACAGTCTCAAACACACATAGGGGATTAGTTGTACCTGTATAATAAAGATTTATATTTATGTATGAGGGGAAAGGGGACGGAGGTGGTCAAACACAGACTGATTAGGTGTGCGTGCATGTGTGTGTGTGTGTGCGTGTGTGTGTGTGTGTGTTTTCACATCTTTGTGTCCTTTCCTACCGATCTGTTGGTTCAATGAGTTCAATCCGTGTAGCTTTTACTTATGAAGTCGACAAAAAAAGCACATGAACATGCTGCACAACACGTGTGTGCATGAGTGTGTGTGATGTCACTAGGTGTGTGTATGGTACAGTCCTGATGGATTTTCCACAGTGTTCCCCTTGATGGGTGAGTCAGAGCAAGAGACGAGGTGGCATGCCAGCTCTGCCTCACTCCCCCCTCTTAGTCTCTCTCTCTCTCTCTCTCTCACACACACACACACACACACACACACACACACACACACACACACACACACACTCTCTCTCTCTCTCAATGCAAGAAAATATGGAAAACCCATAATAAATATTAAACTAATGCATGAAAAATGAATTTCCTAACTTCCATAAAATCTCATAACTCTC
>CAAKHB010003869.1:92199-123210 GCA_901007665.1 Aeoliscus strigatus
TGTACCTGCACAGCTAAATGTTAGAGTGTCAGCAGTCCTGTCAAATCGATTGTCGGTGTCTGGGGTGCTATTAGTTTCTGCGGGACACACACAAAGACACAAATCATATAGACACACGCAGGGACACGCAGCCGGAAATTAACAACATGCAAACAAGTAGCTCTGTAGCCCGGAGAGTTACTGACACCTGAACAATAGAAACAGCAGCTACGTGTCCATGAGTTTGTTTTTACTGCTCCTGTTCTTCATCTCCTTACTTGATGACATTTTAATTCCTTTGTGAAAGCACACGCTGGGGAGGTGTTATAGAAACATCTATATGGACAGGTCCTTTGTGTCTGAAATTGTTCTGGGGTGGTTCAGTCGGGTCTCCGTCTCCTTCTGTGATGGTAGTATGTCAATCTGTGCACGAGGCAGACAGCACACATTCACAGCAAGTTGTAGCCCCACAAAGTCATCTACCAGCCACAGATGAACGTCCTGATCCCCTCGTCTGTCTCTTCTTCTCCTCATCTTTCCCCCTTCTTTCTTTGTGGGTGTCTGGGGAGCATGAAGTTGACACGTGGAAGACAAATCGGGCCATCAGCACCATAAGCGGAGGACCCTGTTTCAGCTCATACAGAGGTTACGCACGCACGCACACGGACGCGCGCGCACACACACACACACACACAGACCAGCACGTCATCAGATGGCATATGTGACCTGAGAAGATGGGCAGAGAAGATGGGAGAGACATGGGGGAGAAATACAGCGAGAGAGTCTGTATGCATTTTGCAAAAAGTCAGCGAGTTATCCAGTAACTCTAAGTAACTCTAAGAGCACACACACACACACACACACACACACGCACGCACGCACACATACAGAAAGTCTCTCACGCACTCGTTCGCTCCAGCTCTGGTCCTGTCTGCACATTAAAACAGCTCTTACAGCGTACACGGTGATGTATTATTCATATGAAGAACGTGTGTGTCTGTGTGTCAGTCGGGGCGAGACTGAGACCGTTCACAAGTGTGTATTTCTGTGTGCGTAGCTCATTAACGTCATTTGTGCATGTGTGTGGGAGTGGGGATGCGGTGACAGCGATGAAGAAGTGCATCGAGAGGCAAGAAGCAGGTAAACTGAGGTCAGGTGGTGTCGAAAAAGAAAAAGTTCTAATGCCAACACACACACACACACACACACACATACACACAGTTTGTACAGGAAATGCCCTCCAATTTGCTCGGCTAAAAATATGAAGTCAGGCTATTTCTGACGAAGGCCACGTCAGTCTGCGTGGAGCAGATCCACGGATCGACGGATTTCATGGATCGATTTCTTTGGTGGATCCATCACCACGCACGCACGTCCCAACATCTGTTGTCAACCTGATGCTACACCGTTAACAATCGTTAACCCTCACCTGCTCCACCTTCTTTTTCGGGAATTCGAGTACCAAATCAATCACGTTTGTAGGAGCGTGTGCTCTGTGGAATTACTTGTATTAACAGCGTTTCACCGGCAGGAGTCAATTGTCCCTCATTGTTAATGGCGCTCTGCTGTCGCGCTGCAAGGTGAGAAACTGCTGTCACGTCCAGGAAGTAATTCTGAGGCCTGCAGAGGAAACGGGGATTCATGATAAACACTGAACATTAAAGCCTGGACAGGACGAATAAGTCGAGTTGGGCAGGAGCAGCGGGAACGAGGGAGTTTGCTGGAAATAACAGAGGAGGGAGGAGGGTGGAGAGATGTTTTAAAATCCGTCGCAGAGGCGCACACGTGGAATAAATGTAGGTGTGAGGGTACTGAAACCTGACAGAGATGCTGTTATAGAGCTGTCGCTGTGGAGCTGAACTCTGCACTACAAAGTTTTGGGTTTCAACACACACGCACACACAGATGATAAACGATGATCAACATCCTGCACCACAGAAAAGACTCCCGGCCTTCTAGTGTCCTCAGGTTTTTATTTTCCCATGCTGCGGTCTTCGGATGTCATTTAGAGACACACACAAACGGTTGCTGCTGCCGAATTCCCTCTAAACGTTTCACTCTAACCTCTACAAACTGTTTCCCTGTTCCAGGGCCCGTTTGTAAACCTCACATGTACTTTTACGTGGCGCTGACCTTTAAACAACACAGAGAAATAGCGACAACATTATTATTGCAAAGGTCAGTTTGAATGTCTTGTACATTCGGTAGGAAAGTGCAGATATGCATGCGCCACTGTGTGTCGACATGCCAGTGCATACCAACGTCTGATGGATCCACAAGCAGCCTCATAAATCTTTCTGCACACATGTTCTACAACTGTTGTGCAGTGTCACGTGCATGTGTGTGTTTGCGAAAATAATTGTGCCATTTACTGGGAAGGAAAAGGTTTCTCACTGCAGGTACGTTGAATCAGAAATGAATCAAAAACAGCAATAACAAACAATAACTCGGCATACACAGATGCCCTCTGCCGCTGTCCAACACACGCCCGGCAGTAATATCCATTAGGGGTATTTTCTGTGATCTCTCTCTCTCTCTCTCTCTCTCACACACACACACACACACACACACACACACACACACACACACACACACTCACTCTCTTCCATGGTTAAGTTGTGATGAATGGATTCAGCTGCAGTCAATGGGATTGTATATAATAACATATTTGAATTCCACACACGCACACACCACCCAGAGCATTTCACACACACACACACACACACACACATATACACACATTCAAGATGCACACGCGTACATTTGTGCACCGTCAGCGAGGCCAATGATGTGCCATAATTCACTGCACAGATAAATGCCCAGTGTGCATTACCTCTGTGTGTGTGTGAAGGTGGGGGGGGGGGGGGGTTACTGTCATACTTCATACAGTTTGTATCAAGTATGCGTGTGCAGGTTTTTTTTGCCTTTTTTGCCTCATAAAAAGTTGAATATATCACTCTTCAAAGTTTTATGTCTTTACGTTGTGATGTATGTTCTGCAGGAAAACAAGTGTGTGGTTTATGGGCAGCAGGTGTCTGACAGACACTTAAACAGTCCAATAGTGGAATAAATTAGCCTCCAATGTGGCACAAATACCTTCAACGTGCAGTCAGTGAGGTCCAGGTGGCTTCGATGGAAAATCAATCTGCTCGTCGGTGTGTTTTATCTTTTTTTTTCCTCAGATATCTGCGAGGTACATTTGAGGCAAAATGTGATTCCAAGTTCCTCGTATGTTTTTGGCGGTCACTCTGCCTCACTTTTGATTCCTCTGAACTCTTCTCCATCTGTGTCTGAGTTACAATCCAGGAGCACACGAGTGACGTATTCATTGATCTTATATATTATTGATTCTTGAACGGGTTCGGCCCTTTGAGACAGTGTCCAACTAGCCAGTCCTGGTCAAAGCTGATGGATGGAAGAAGCCACACTGAGCTGCCGATGAAACACCTTCACACATCTGATTAGTCTACAACCTCCACTACGCAAACTACAAGCATGGGAATCAGATTGCGAGCGCTGTTTGACTGACGTCAGCTGCTCCTCTGTTGCTGTTTTGACAAAAGATCTGCTACAGCAGCGTTTGTTGCAAACACACTGTTGTCAGCTAAATCAACTCACAACTGAAACTGTAAAGCCGCTATAATCAATATGCTTTTATAGGAATGATATATCATTATCAATAGAGGCATAGCTCATTGCGATGAGCCCTCAAAGAATCATTAGCTGACAAAGCACTTGGCATTTACGGGGCCAAGATTCATTGTCCAGCTTTCTGACCACTTTACTGGTTATGTGAGCAGCGGGCGACTCTACAAACCTGATGCAGAGGACCTCGTCAGCACAAAATGTCAAGCACGCACACGTCGATGAACACAGTTGAGCATTCAGCAGCTAAAAGGACGGATATTTACGACGGTTTAAGCTAACAGCAACAAGTCGGGTCCAGTCCACATGTATGCAGGTATTTTTAAAGAGTTTGTGCCCCCACGAGCACAGATCTTTACACATGTCTGTTCCCACAAGAAGGCTAAAATGCAGTAGAAAAAACTCTGTGCCAGTGGATTGTTGTTGGATCGCTGAGCAGTGATCTCCTTGGTGCATTCTGATTTTGTTCACGTCTGCCAGTGCACCACGTCCCTCTGTGACTTGTAGGTAACGCAGTGACAGCCCCCATGTGCCGACCAACAGCAAGGACATTGAATTTTATTTTGAAAATTACCCTGGTTGCTAGGATAATATTTGTAAATTTATTTGTAAAATACAAGCACACACTGTGACACACTCATACATTATTCTTGCCCAATATTGTCTTTTTTTCAGTATTTAGTCGAAATGCTTTAGTGTGAAGAATAGCTGTGCTCACCGCCGCTAATGGGGATTCTAATAAACCAATAAAACTAATAATAAAAAACTCTCTCTGTTTGTTTGTGGTCCTGTTAAAAACTTGTCTAAGTAAAACAAGCATTAAAGGGGATGACAACTCTCTCTCTCTCTCTCCCCCTCTGGGCCTTAAAATTGAAATGGGTCATGCCGCATTCTCCCTGCAGCTTTGCGGGAGATGTTACTTGAACCTTTCCACTCATTCAGAGAGGAACAGCAGCCTCCTCGGTGCAGAGGTGAAGCGCAGTCGGCTGGTCGCTTCAGACGACCGAAGCCGTTAATCAGGCTTCTCTGTCGCCATCTATTCATCGTCCTCCGTCGTTAGCGCTCCCTGGTGGTTCGTGCCTTTTTTGGGATAAACTTTATTACCTCTGCGGGAAGAGGCTGCTGGTCAAACGCAATAGAAGAAAACATGATGAATTATACAGCAATCTGAACCCACTCCCACTCAGACATCAATCACATGCTCACCCGTGTACACACATGCCCTCGAAGCGCCCCGCGCGCACTCACACCCGCCCACGCGCAGCAGAGATTAGGCTTCAATAAAAGTCTAAGCATTTGAAAACAAATGTGAAATACGGTGCCTGGCCTTCTCTTTCTGCCTCTGTCTTTCACATGGCAGCTAATCTCTCCCCACCCCTCCATCTATTATTGAATTTCTTGTCTCCATTATTCTCGCCGCAGCTGATCTGTGCCCCTGTGCATGATCACCTACACCGTTTTATTACAGCCCAGCATTAGATTTATTTCCCCCATTTACATATATTTTTTCTTCTGTCTCGTTCTGTTATAACTGAGAAAAATCACATCTGAGGCTGAGCGTTCTCTTTTGACCCTGGGAATAGTGGCGTAAAGAAATAGTCCTAACTAAACATCCATTTAATTGCTGTTTCACCAGCTTTCATCTTCATGTCACAGACTTTATCTGGGTGTGACTTGATGGGTTACGGCTGCTGCTGCTGCTGCTGCTGTTAACCCGACATTCAGCGCCAGCGCCACAGGTGGATAAATTCAGCGTTTACAGCAAATCGTTTGCAAAAATGAATCTGAATTCAAACTGATGACAACATTTGAATCCCAGTTGTTCCACTTTGCTCCCCAAACAGCACCAGGCTGTTGTTTTCAGACTTATTCCCCCCAGTAGAGTTCCTCTCAGCTATTGTCTGAGGAGGTGATCGTGAACACTTTGAGTTTAAACTCAGCAATAACAACAACCATAAATAAATCATTTTGACAGCCGTTCAGACTCAGGAGGTTCCACACCACAACATTATTAATGCCCACGAAAAAGTTGGGATCACTCACAGAGTGACTGCATGAGAGCGGACAGCCAGTCACAACCCGCCCGGTGCACGAGGAGGCGTCCCGACAGAAACGGCCGATGACGATGCAGCGTCAAAATACACACATGTTGACTGTTAACACAAAAATGTGTGGTCTCATTACTCTGATTCTTACTTCACATCAACAGCAACACTTTTTTTAATTGAATCTGCTTGAGAGGTTTTAGCTTTGGGGAGTGTGTGTGGGGGGGGGGGTCAAACGAGGTGTTCCTAATATTTTGGCCACGCCAGTCACTGCACCGTGACTGAACAAAAACAGGAATCTATTTGATATCATGTTCCATTGATTAGACCATTAAAAGAGATTAACGCCTCTCTTGGATAGATTCAATACAAGTTCCCCATCAAGTGATTCATTGCTGCATTAGGTTTATCGCGGAGAACTTAATGACTTGTCAAGTGTGTGTGTGTCAAATATTGACATTCATCTCTGACAATTGGTTTGCGATGGACGGCAAAAACAGGGAGCAGTGTGTGTGTGTTCAAACGTGTCGGCAGTCTGTTAAAGACCTTTCTCCAACTCCTCTGTCTGTCGCTGCAGCTGCATATCACACACCTTCCCTGCCTCCTTCTCCTCCTCACACACTTCTTCTCATTTCCTACACATATGTCTGCGTTCTGTGCCGAGCTGGCTCCCGTGGAAATCGCAGCCTGTCAGTTCGTGCTGAGCTTCCATCAGTACAACACGCACACTCACACGCACGCATACAAAGCAGGAGAGAAATTATTCCAGGATTGTTTTTGTTTGGTTTTGCCCTTGTTTGTTCTCTCTCTCCCTCCAACAGATGGGGTATTTTAATGAAATCAGCCTTGCCGGTTCCCATCTGTGTGAGAAATGAATTTCACCATCTTTTAAATGAGGGAATTTTCAATGAGACGGGCAGGAATACAAGAACCTCTTCACTGAGTTTGCTTTTTTTTGCTGTTGTTGTTGAAAAGCTTGTACTCACCACAGCTTTCGTACATATTACACTTCCACTACATTTGTCTGTGTCTCTGTGAACTTGTCCGTCTATCTGTCTTGTTCTCTCCATCTTACGGCTCCAAACATGCTGCGTGAAAGCTAAACGCTCAAACCTGTGTGCTGGAGAACGTGTGTGTTTTATTTCACCATTGAGATTTCAAGAATCCATTAGACCCGAAAGGTCTCATGTAAAATGAAACGTAATTTACGTGGACAAGAAAACGAGAACAGTCTGGGAAAAAAATGACGTTAAATGCCGATGATGAATCTCTTACATGACTGGGAGGGAACAAAGCCATGTGTCCACATGAATGTCTCACTCGTTTCTCGGAGGCGTCTCGGCATTATTAGCAACCATTAAGTGTCATCCAGGACACAAACACCTCCAGCTGCAGAGGGGCTGGGACCGTATCAGACGGATTTTCCGTCTCAGTCCTTGTTTCCACTTGACGTGTCACATACTGGCAGACTTCACAGTGACAAAGCAGCAAATTCAACAAAGGATGCTCAATTACTTTTGAGACAACATCACAGAAGACCATTTTATTTCACTTTTAAAGGATATTTCACTGCGACTAGCTCTTTATCGGTTCCCCACATTTCTGATCTCAGACCCTCAAACAAAACAGGACTGATATGGAACTCTTAAAACAATTTGTCCTACAGAGTAACTGATTATTTTATTTTTATTTACCCTTTATTTAGACAGTTCGCATCACATTGAGACCGAAGGCTCATTTTCAAGTGCGACCTGTAGTCACATTCACCCATGTTACATAGGACATAAAACAAGACAGACAAGACTATCAGAGCTCGGGCTAAGGCAGAGCTTACTGAACGGTTACTGAAAGGTTTCTGAAAACCGACGACACCACACGCCCACATTCAATCCTAAAAAGGTGACAAACACATCCGGGTCGCCACATGATCCAGTGAGTGGACGTGCATTTTTCAAACCGGAGTGAACAGAAGACGCCACGGTTGCATTTGTGTGTCTACGCCGGCCTAGCCCAACCTCCCAGTTTACCCGTACAGGCTAACAACAACAACAACAACAACAATGGCGGATGACTGTGTTGCGCAAAACAACTGCATGTGATGTGTCGTCTGCGTGTGTTTGTTTACGTCGCATTAGCTTCATGTGCATGTGTCAGGCTCTGTTTTTGGTGTATTTCTGTGCCAGCGTTACAAGCGCCACTTACAGGTCTGGCCTATGTACTACAGCAGTAGTAGGGTTTACAGAAAACTTTTAAAAAAGGATTCTGGTTCCGTCTCTGTCCTACTGCATTATGCGATATACAAAAAAGTGTCTCTGCAACAAAGGGTCGGTGGAACTTCATCTTCTCAAATCTCCTCTTTCACAAACACAGCTATCAGAGAAGCTCGGCAGCTAAAATGGTGACTCGGTGCAAACGTCACGTTTTCATCTGCCAGTGATGTGTGTGATGTTTTCAAAAGAGGCCGTTTGCCCGCAGTGTTTTCTCATACACACGCATCTGTGCCTGTGAAAATGGACACAGGAGCCTGTGAGCGCGCCGTGTGTGCCGCCACATATGTGCAGTGGTCGTGTGTTTTCTTAGGTGTGTATCCAGGAAGCGAGCTGTCAGGCGTGATGACTGATGTCACCCTCATTATGCGCACACACACAAATACGCACACACACACGCACGCACGCACACACACACAAAAGTTGGCAGGTTAAGGCAGTTAGCTAATTAGGAAACAGAGAAGTCATTCAGAGAAACTGCACCTGCTTTTGAAACGGCTTAACAGGCTATTACACTGGGAGTAACACACACACACACACATGCAGCAAAATTCAATTCCAGACCGAATATTTGGGAAGTAGCCAGAATAATTACTGATATTACTGGTGAAATAGTGCAAAAGAGCTGGATGAAGAGTGGATTAGAGACCAAGAGTGACAGATATTTTCACATTTAAACACACAAACACGTGTGTGTACATGTGTAGATAGATAGAATCGATCTATCTATCTATCTTAGTTGTAACTGTCTTCCTCAGGCCTGGTGCCATGAAAATATGCAAATAGCTGTTTGTTCCAAAATTATGATAATCAGGTTTGAGGTTAGAATTAATTAGCTCGTCAATGTTCTACAGAGATTATACCAAATGTTCCAGGAGTCAAACTGCGTGAAGGGTGACTGTGAGGATTTGCATATTCGACATCTTTAAAAGGGGCATCAGAGAGCCTGTTGGTCATATCAGATCGGAATCACTGCTGTTTGCTTGTTACGTTCATGTTGTGAACGGCAGACAGGTCAAAGCCCACAGTGGTGATTGGAGAATGTGAATGAATGACTAATTCATGTGTCTGGGACTAAGTGTCAAAGTAGATCTGATGTGTATAGAGCCTCATACTTTGCCTTAGGAGGCTGCAGAACTTAAACAAGGATCATTTACAAACTGCCAGATAAGAAAATTCCTGATAATATGAGTCTGTCCACTCGATGATCAATGATCCACACAGCTATTTGATGTTATGCTGTGGACTTGTTGCTCTGTCCTCGCAGCCAACAAGCAGTCACCACCTCTTTGGAGCGGAGGGGGTTTAAAAGGAGCCAGTGAGCTGCACATCACAGGCCGGAGAAATGAGTTACAGCTTTAACAACATACCGCTTTTACACATCCAGCCAAAACAGAACAATATGATAACCTGACAAAGTCAAACACTCGCTCCTCCCGACTGCCAGCTCTTTGTCTTTCTAGAACATCTGTTGTCACTTTGCTGTGTTGTTCTGCTATTTAAGCTCAGGGGGGTGGGGAGGTGGTGGGGGATTGGTAAACGCCTTCATGGCTCCTGAATCCTGAGATGGGCCACGTCTCGGGTCTGCATGCCAGCACGCTCAGACCCACGTTCAGCTCTGATCACATCATGGTCAACTCAGCAATCAATCGTGACAAAAAGAAGTTGCCGTTCGAGGCTATTTAGGACCGTTCGGGTCAGTCCCATTTTGGATCAGGTCTTATTATCCTCTTGTTCTTTGGAGATCAGACCTCGTTTTTGAAAATGTAATTATCCATTTAGAGTTTTCCACCAGTTTGTTTTGGATCTGGTCTAAATTTTGGACTTAAAAAGACAGTCAAAGACCCCGTATGGTTCTCATTTGGGCAGCTGCTAAGACACTGAACTCTGCCGAAAATCGGCCACTTCAATGTTGTTATTATTTAGCGATTAATTAAGTTTAAGGCTGAAATATGTAAGCATTTTACAACTGCGTAATGTGTTTTTACAGCGCAGGAGTTACTGACCTGTGGTAATGAGAGGCAAAGCATCGCCCGCAAAGACGTTGGACATTGAATGAGAACACTTCTGAGCAAATACAGGAAGAGACGATACTAATCAGCATCCAAATATTCTTTTTCTATTCGTTTTTGGCTTATCTCACGTCTCCATGTCATTGCGTTCAGCTCCGCTCTCTGTCTGCCATTAGCAGGTTTCAGGTCAGTGGTCTCGAAGGACGCTTTCAGCTGTGTGCCCTCGTACAAATTACAGACAGGAAATGCAGACATGAATGATAACAAGGACCTGAAACAGCAAACAGTCAATATCGGTGTGTTGGTGCGCGTGTCTGAAGGCCGTTATTTATGATTTCTACTCGTTGTTTCTGCAGTGAGGATTCATCAAGGCTGTGGATGACGTGTGTGTGTGTGTTAAATGAATCATTACAACGACATTAGTCATCGCTAAAGGTGAGAGTACCCGGAGAGAACCCATGCAGACATGGCCCAGTACAAACCAGCCCCAGCCACCCATCAAACCAGGAACCTGAGAGGTGACAGTGCTACACTACAGTGTAGTGTAGTAGTCATTTTAAAAAAAAAGATTCATGCTTATTTGTACAATAAATTCGGTTCAAATATTGTGTCAATGTGTCTCTGACTTGAGGTGAAACTTGACTTCAGCAGTAAAGTTCTGGTGAAGCTTCATTCGACCAGTTGTTTAGAAACGGATGGACTTTGCATGTTTAAATCTGTGGAGCAGACCTGCAGTACGTCTGTCATCTTCCACACGTGCACAGAGACCACACACACACACACACACACACACACACCGTGAAAGGGCACTTTTCCATACGACTTACAGTAGATCAGTCGTCGCACATAAAACTGAAGACTAATTATCCCCTGCGGAGAGAGGGGTCATTTCAGAAGCAAATGGCCATAAATATGGAAACAAATACAAAATGTCGCTTTCTCTTTGCCAAAAGTCCAAAATGTGTGTGCGCCTGCTCGCATGTGTTTGGATCCGTCTCCCAGTAAACCATGACCGCCGAGTCTGACTTCTAATGAGCATAATAGTTCCATCATTTTTCAAGTAACCATCAATGCTGGTGTTCCACACACACACACACACACACACACACACACACACACACACACACACACACATTCTGTGTTCCTTGTTATTTACTTCAGCATGCCAACTGGAAACGTGACTAAGCACATGTACCGTGGGTGAATCCTGGGTGTTTATGTTTGCATGAGGAGGAATTTGCTCAATAATCTGACTGTGGAATTGAATTGTGTCGTGACAGAAACCAGGAGTGCCACCGGAGAGCAAAGAACTCTAGCGGGGGTACTGACCCGCCTTCATTTACAGGTATTACAGTCCAGCCCCCCCCCCCCACACACTTAAAATACACCTGTCAGTGCATTGGAGGATTGGGTGGGACAGAGGACTGAACTAATCCTGCTGCAGCATGAGCCCCTTGTCTCCACAATTCAATAGGCACAAATACATTACTGCTTATTCATTTATTTAGTCACCTTAAACAGCAGGTCTCAATATATATTTATGGATATGAATAACCATTAACCCTTTCATGCATGAATTATTATAACAGTTTTTAAATTGTTTTTAATTATTCTTTTAAACATTTTTTTTTCAGACATTATTTTCTACTTACCTCAGCATGTTTGGACAGTGTTTGTTTCTTTTTATTTTACCCCCATCTGACTGACAGCTCAGCCTGGTGTATGGTTCCTACATATACACGCCAATACAGAGTCATTCCCACACTCACGTTTGCGTATTTATTTTCGATGGCAGAGGTTAGGTGAGGTTAAAGTCTGGTTTATGTGTGAGCCTGCGGCCACAGCGGCAGGCGCAATCCTCTGCTTCTATAGGGAACTACAGACACCCAACAGCTGGAGCATAAACACATTTGCCGGAGAGGAGAGTGTCCAAAATAAAATGGTCTCTTCCTTTCGCCCATTCTACACTTCTTTCAAAAGCTTCCATGAAAATTAGCCAGGTAGTTGTGGGGTTATTCCTCTAGAGGACAAACATCAATGAACGACCCAGCTCCATACGTGCAGCCTGTAGCAGGGACGTCTGGAGCGCAAACAAAGCATAGCTACAGTAACTCCTCCAGACACAGAGACCAACAAGAGAGATAAAAAGGCTGCGGAAGAGAAGAGGGGCAGAAACACGGATTAAAAGAAAGGAGAAAGTGAAACAGTGATCAGACTTCAAAGTGTCCTTTTATCCGATCTGTTTAGAATTCGACATTGCTGGTCCAGATCCTTCAAAACAAAAGATGACACGATAATCCCATAAACGCTACAAGGCTCGCGACAGAGGGGAAATGATTGGGAATATATTTCAGAGTGAAATGTGCTCAAAGCATCATAAAATGTTTCATTTCAGTGTGTCTTTTTTCTTTTGTTTGTTACATTTGTCTTCCTTCTGGTTACAGAGGACATGTGTACGTGTGTGTGTATGTGTGTGAGAGCGTGAGACACAGTCCTTAATGCATCCCTGACCATGAGACTCACTTTGGGCGTCTGCAAAGGACGAGAGAGAGAATCACAACGTTCCTTTGTGGAAAAGCAGCAGCATGAAAAGCCACAGTGTGAATTTGACCAGAAACTCCAAATGCACAGGTCACATGACAGGTCAGCTCCCTCCAGCTCTTTGAGGATTGGATGAACCGACTGTCTTTAGCCGTCCCTCATTGGCTAACTAGTTTGCAAGATGAGCAGAAACATCTTCTCATCCAGGAAACCGGCTCCAGAGTATTTTTTGACTTCAGGCGTCATCTCGTATGAATCATGCTATAGCATCATCTGTGCATCTTGGGTGGACCCGGCAATTAAAATTTATTTTAGGAAACTAGTTTTCCTCAGACTTGGCTCGATTTCAGTGTGAATATTAAATTTGATTGGTACCATCTCACTGAAACAGCCTTGTGTGAATCAGTAATCCAATGTCACAAAACCTACCAGCTGTCACAGGGCAATGTGGTAAGATGCTGTTATTTACGCATTTTTCAAAAAATATTACGATGAAATGTCAAATTTAGGTTATTTTGCTGTTAGTGTCGCTGTGTCGGGTTAGTGTCAACCTCACGCTGCAGTTTGTGAGGCAGTAACCAGACAGGACATGTGGGTAATTTGATGTGTTCCCCTCAATGAGCAGGCAGGTTCATTGGTGGGCCAATCTCCTCAAATGCTGTTGGGTTTTTTTTTTTAAATTAAAATACGCTAAATTATTCCATCGCTGCAAGCCCTCGGTTAAAAATAAACAGATAAATGCAGCCTGTTCTTTGCTGTTCATACATCCTTGTCTACATGGAAATGTCTGTTTAGATTATCAGAACTTAAAAATAACCCAAGGCCATGTATTTTTTTTCCCAAAGCACACTAGGGCAGCCTCTTTCCTTTCGTGGGGTAAAAAAAAAAAAAAAAAAAAATCACATGTGGGTGAGGTAAGATGGTGCCAGAGGGAGCATGAGGTGAAAGGAAAGAGAGTTCAGAAAATGGACGAAGTGACAAAGGGAATGATAAGAAGGATGGGAAAAGCTCACAGACGTAACATAAGACTTAGACGACGCTGTATTCTGACTGTGCACGAGAGATTTCTGACATGCTGCATTAGAAAATGACCCTGAGAGTTGTGGTTATGTAACCAATATGGACAGGTACCAATGACTTTATGTGACATATTACGTGACATATTTAAATATTGCCCAAACCTGTATTTTACAGGAGTACAGGAGAGGTGTCGTGGAGCCTCATGTCCCAAGGGGAGGAACCATCTCCTCAGTCTGTCAGTGGAACAGGACATTGACGACATTCTGTCACTGAATCTGCTCCTGCTGATGTCCCTGTGCCGTGGATGATCTGGACTGTCCATGATGGACAGGAGCCTGTTCAGAGACTGACTGCGATTTACAACCAACCACACACTCACACATTATGGCGTTAGGGTTAGAGTGTTCTTGAACTGAGCAGCATTATCCCCCTGATACGTCGTCCAGCGTCTTACTATTAATATCACGTTCTTTAACGTTTGCTGCCTTCGTCCTTCACCGTTCCTCCTCCAACGTGCACAAAAACCTTCACTCACAAACGTCACATATCAACTGGGAAAAATAAAAGAACCACCGAAACAGCATTGTAGAACAAACCAAGATGCTGATTGGGTGTTAATATCAAATGACCTCTGCAGGGGATGAAAGAATGTTTGATAACTTGGAAGTTGGAATTTCTGCCTTGCAAATTAGGGTCAGGGTGGGTCTGCATTTTCACAGACGACCTTTGCTATTACTGCAAATTACTGGAGGTTCCCCAGGTAAGACAGACTCAGAGCAAGCAGAGATTAAGATAATAGAGACGCTGAGCTGACATAGGTTTATTTTATTTCTCTAAACTAAACATGGATGCTGTCTTGGCCCTCGCAAATGGAGCTGAGATGTTGCTGCAGGCCAAACTACTGAGACTAGTCGCAGCAGCGTTTAAACGGCCGAGAAATACAGAACTTCATCTTAAGTTTTGAAATGAATATTTTAAAATATGTTAGCACAGTGCAGTAAATGAGTTTACAGTTATTGGATACACGTGCGGCCGACGGTGACGTGACTATCTCTCATTCCGGTGAATATGTATGAACAGAAATAATATGAGCGCCTCACCTGCCCGTCCCTCTGAGTCCGTGTACAGAGGCATCTTTGTCCTTCTCCTCTCTCTGTAAATGTTTATGGTCACACGCCCTTTGAAGCGGTCGCAACGTTGCATGTTAGTTTTGATGCTTTAATGAACACACTGTTTTCATGTGACGCATTGGAAAACTGTGCCCTATGCCCCCCCCGGTAATTTTCTCTTTCACCTTCTCTTTCATCATCTTCACATCTGACATATTGTATATTTTTGGTGATGATGATTCCAAACATTATACGTCTGTCTTGTATTCTCTCTTCAGCCGCTCACTTTCTTTTCTTTCCCCCTGTATCATCATTACCATCTAAGTTTGTTGTGTGATATTGATGCCATCTCTCTCTTCTCTGTTCACTACTTTCAGTTCCTCAAACGCATCGTTACTCTTGTTACAGACTTTGTTTCTTGTGTGTGTGTTTTCTCCTCTTTCTGTGACTCCGTGTGGGAAAATGAGCCAGACATCATGTGGTGCTTATCATCATATTTGTTTGAGGCGACCCCTCATCAGTGGCTGGTACGATCAAACGTCTCTGATCAGAGCGAGAAAGCAGAGATGCAAACCCAATAGGCGCCGTTGCATTTAATCCCATTGGCGAGTGAGCATGAACTTATTTTACTTGAAAATACAAATTCCCAATAACTGCATGCAGCTTTACAGTGTCTGACATCAGTTCTTGTACATTAGATGTCTCCCCAGCTGTTAACGCTCTTAAACCAGTGAAACCAAGTCAAATCTGTGACGCTGTGATGCTCTGTGCGACTCTGTCATTGTTGCCTTGTCCTCTGTCTTATCTGATCATAGCAGATCGACTGCATACAATTCGTCATTCATACAACATGTCAACTGTTTTTAAAATGCATTTTTAAACTTTAAACTTATTCTCACTGTGCAATCAAAGTATCCTTGCCAAAGTTGAATTTTATTGTAAGTAACGTCACATTTTTCTTGTTTCTTCATCAAGACATGTTGCCCTTGTTAAACTGTATAAAAACTTTAATCCTTGAGTTGAAAACACGTAGGCGGGTTTATTTATCTTGGGGCATTTTGCAAAGGAAAGGGTCATAAGTTGCGGCCAAACCCTGCTGAACTATGGTAACGGTGCAGTGAACTGACACTTTCTGAAAAACTAGCCAGCTTGCAGACTTTCCACCGTTGTCACATGTCCAGGTCTGTGAGTGTGCATGTATGTGTGTGTAAAGGAGTGAAAAGAAAAAAGGGGACTCTGTATTCTGAATGTGTGTGTGTGTGTGTTCTTTCCCTATTTTGTGTGATTGTATGTGTCTCCTTTACCTTCAGGGTTTGTCGTTTTTGTCTTTTAGCCAGTTCATTAAATATTCTACACTCTTTCTCTCTCTCTCTCTCTTTCTCACACACACACACACACACACACACACACAAACACAGGTGTTGAGTATCTTTGTGGGGACCCGTCATTAGCGTTACATTCCCGTGTCCCTTACCTTACACTCACCCTTTTAACCCTCAAGCAGCTATAACAACCCAGTGAGGTCCAGTGTTTTTAGCCTCACAAACCCCGTCAGACCTCAGAGGTATAGAAGGCTCCCATCTTTCAGACCCCACCAATGGAGTTAAAAAAAAATCTACACACACACACATAGAACAATGTGCACATATCATCCCTCCCACAAAAGCACATACTCCCATTTAAGACCCTGGTACAGCTCTGCAGAGTCATGGCTGGTCGCCAATAATTCATCTATAATACAATATTACTCATGTGGAACTCACACACGCATACTCTGAACACATGGCAAAGCCATTAGTTTGTCTGAGCTGCAGACACTGAAAGCTTTATTGTAATAGCGTCCGCTTGTCAGGGATAATAAAAGGTTCATTGCCATGAAATGTACTCACGTTTTTCAACGAATATGCCTTTACAGTTTTAAATACACAAACAAAACAAAACAAAAAAAGGTTTCGATGAAAGCTTGAAAAAGACCTGCTCTGAAGAACACTCACTCACTCATGTCCCCTGTTCTCATACACAGAACTGGAAATCATGCAAGTTTCCACTTAATGATAGTACATTGATCTGTGGAGAGAGCAGATATCATCGTGATCACGAAAGAACTCTCACAAGACTACATTGAAACTACATTATCCATGCCCATAATCCGGCCCTTCCTTTGTGTTGCGTTACAATGTAGACAAGGTGCAAACAAACAAACAACAACTGATGCGTGTGAAAATTCATTGCTTAGAGTTGCGTCTGCAAAAGGGTGGAGTGCTGTGCATGCTCGTTTAAAAGGGCACATGGAGAGAAATTGATTATATTGTTAAAGGTGTACTAATTCAATGTCGCATCACTGTAACAGTGTTGAAGGATCTGAATCGATACAGCAGCGACCAGAGATGTTCTCCTTTTTTATTCCACACGTATTTCTTCCTTCAGTCTGGTTCCCTCTTTAAATCTCGTGAGCAGAAGCTGACACAGAGCCATCACAAATCTCTGCGAAGTTTCAAGATAATCAGGGAAAAGTGAAGCCGAGTAACCAATAAAACATCTGGAGACAAGTTAGTCACTGTGTCGACAACAATGAGAACTCGCTTTACTATACAGCAAACTGACAAAAAACAAAGAAATTGGACAACAAAAACATCTTGATTAGGTTCTTGCTGAAAAACGCTTTTGCTACTTTGGCCAAAACCAAATGTCTTTTCTCATCACATCTCACAACAGTGTGATTGTACCTCTGGTTAAAGGCTGCATGTGTGAGAAAAGAGTCTGGAACAACAGCACAGGGATACACCAGGGATCTGTTCTAGGCCCGTTGCTAATTAGCATGTACATCAACAAATACTCTTGTTTATACAGTATGCCAGCCGCACAATGTCGCTGCATGGTTGCACTGTTGCAAACCTGACAGGTAAATGAAGCCAATAAAAACAACAACAACATAAATCTCACACTAAAACACACCTGTATACCCAAACTTCATTTTCAGGGTATTTTTGGGAGTGTATACCTACGTGCATACACGCCCAGGCTTACACCCAGAGGTCTGCAATATTGGTAGTGGAGCCAGATGTGGGGAAATAAATTCAAATCTTGGCAGAAATCGATAATCTGTAATAGATTAAACACAGCAAATACCTTCTCTAAGTTTTCCGCTGGTTCACGTGGAGAATAATTCATCTCTGTCTTGCACTGCCATCGTTAATTTTGCCAGTGAACGTCCTCTGTGCAACTTGTACATTTTTCAGAAGCAGTTTCCAGTCTCACACACACACTCACACAAGTATTAGCCACAGCACTTGTGTGGACTGCGACATTAAACGACCTTAGGCGTCCTTCCCCATTATGATATCAGTGCGTAATCCTCAGGGTTTTCTAATTGTTATTTCGTAATTAAGTTTGTGCCGTTCAGCGTGCCCACTCAACATCCTAACCGCCCTTCTGCCGCTAATGCTTCTCTGCATCTTCTACAATGACTAACGATTCCCCTTGTCTCTGCGTAGGAGGAGAGAGCAGGAGTGTTGGAGAGAGTAAGATTTGTTTCTAATCAAAGAAAAGGGGGAGCGACGCTTTTTAGTCAAAAAGAATAATGTAGCATTTCTGACCCAGGCGTGGGTGGCAAGATATGAACATACTGTAGTTCCCCTTCCTGAATTCACTGTTAGTATGAAGATCAGTCTGCAAGAACCTGACATCTGACTGTGGTGACGGATGTTGAGGCTCTAGCATGTTATGTCATTCAAAGATACTTAGCTGCACTGGAAATATCACAGCATGATGTTCCCATTTTTAAAACGTGTAATATTCTGCAAACTTGCAGGGATCATCTCATAACTCTGTCAGTCGAGTTCCAGCCTTCTTCTATCTTTTTGTACCAATTTGCTTATCCTGGTCTTGCCCTCTTCTCCGTCTCTGCCTCCCCAGCCTGACCTCTTCCTCTGCTCCTCACCTCAACACACAAACAGCTTTTAGATCTGTTCAAATCTCTCCTGGACAAAATGTGCCTGCCTTTTCCCCCGACAAGTTCCCCGGCTCTGCTTTGCCCTCCGGCTCATACCGCCGCCTCATCCTGCCTCCGGCCAAAGGGACTTTGGCTCCATTCCTCAGTGTCAGTTTGTTCAAAAATGTTCCTGTGTTCCAGCTCCTCACCGCTGTCTCTGTTTGCTGCACTTGGGTTCACTTTTCTAGTTTGTGTGACAGTCTGACCAATTCGTATTTGTTTCGTCATCATCTGAAACATCTGACTTCTTCTCTTCATGCCATACAGCAAACAATCTAATTCTAAAGTTGATTCACTGATATAAAATATTCTCAGCTTTTGGTCTGAATATTGTTTCTTTTTAGTGCCATTTCCAATCAGCCTTTTTCACCGCAGACATTCAGACTTGTTCGCAGGAAAAAAAAAAAAAACAGGTGGAAACACTAACATTAATAATGGCTCCATTCCAGTAATTGTCCCAGTAGACGTTAGTAGTGAGGGAGCATTCAAATTACCAGAGCTGGATGTGGCTCACCAAAAACTGAATGGGGCCATCATTAGGCCCATTAATTCCACCTGTGCTTTTCCTACTAAGAAAAGTCTGGCGCCTAATTTTCCTTTTAGCAGCAATGTGCCTGTGAGTCTAATTCTATACATACATACTGTACACACATAGATATAATATAAATATATAGACATATAAATCGGCTATTCTCTTCTAATTCACTTCATTCTAAACGCTGCAAGAATATGCACAAATAGCATGCAATTGCAGTTTTTTGCCACTGAGTCCATGTGGTAAAAAGTTAAACACATTGCGTAGCAGTCATCGTGCCTATGTATAGCTGTGCAAAATACCTTAGCACAGCTCGTCATTACTATTTAAGGTAAAATCCATATTTAAGCAGCTTATATGTGATGATAAGGATCTATTCAATAGTCACAGTGGTCAGATCTACAGCCCATTTCATTACTTCCTATAGGAGATTAAATCTGAACTGTGTCCAGTATTTATTAATAAAAGTAACTGCTACAAATCAGCTCATGACATTTGAATATACTGCCCCAATTTCCTATCACTCGCTCCCCCTGGACGCATGCTGCCTGTGTTTTGTCTGTAGACAGAATTTACGTGATTCACAGGGTGAGTCTTGGAAATATGTATGAAAATAAACCTGCCATCACATCGACAATATTCACTACAAATGGAAACCCTTAAACCACAGAGAAATGTTTCCCTGAAGATTTTTCTCCTCCTCTCCTCTCTCCTCCTCTCCTCTCTCCTCCTCTCGTCTCGTCTCGTCTCCTCCTCTCTCCTCGTTTGCTTTCAGTTTAAATGTCAGAAACAATGAGGTTATGTGATGATTTTATTACTATAACACACCATAGCAGGAGCAGGATTGTACACACACAGACACATTGTATTAATGTAAAACGAGAACAGCAGGCATGTAACATGTGGTTCAAATACAGAGAGGCCTTATGTTACAATGGAAAACAGCAGCCAGTGAGTGATACACACACACACACACACACACACACACACACACACACACACACACACTCACCTACTCTCTCGCAGCACCGCTCCACTCACACACACACACACACACAAACACACAAAGATTGAATTTATTCCTGTTGTGGAGGCGAGTGGACCGGATACATACAAGGTTTTTATAGTGAGACAGATAGATTTGGAACTCCCGTAATCCACATTCCAATAAAAAAAAAAAACACTGCACCGCTAGAATTTACTTTTCTCATTTCACCGCTGACACAGTTTACCACGTGTCACACACGTTTGTGGTACGTATATAAACAAATAACAGCTTTGACTTGACTTGTGAAATGAATCTTTTACTGTTCAGAGGAGACAATGTGAGCTTACAGTCTCTAAACATGAATTAAATAGAGAGACATTTCAGTGCTTGGAATTAATTGTTGATGCGTATGGATTCAAACGTAGCTATTTTTGGCCACATGCAGAAGGTGTGTTTCTACACACACACTGCCATTGTAATGATAATTAACATCATTTTATACATATATAGATTTTAGATATATAATTCTGTCTCGTCCACCTGAATACTGTGTCAGACCTGTTTTATTCACATTAACTTTGTTCATGTTAAGTTTCAACACAATTGCAATCAAATCAGAAACATGCATGTTTTCCCATTTTCTAAACCCATTAAAGGCTTTGTCTAATTATGACTGACCTAAAGCCAACTCTTTTTTTTTCCATTTCCATCCTTAATGCAGTACTTCAAAATGAAAGGATGTAGACAGAAGCAGTGAGAGGGAGCTGGAAGAGTAAACATCTGCTGAAACGACAAAAACTCTGTACCATGAGTCGACAAATTATTCTCCACAGACGTCAGTACGCCTTGTCATTTCATACGCTGTTACTCGACAACAAACAGAATATCGGGTTTTATTGTTTTGTTATTTTAAGAGGGGTGTAGGGTCAGAAAACCCTAAAGCTGCTTTAAAGTATCACTACACAAAGAATGTCAAATAAAACTGCTGAAGTATTTAGAAGCCTATATCATACACTAGTGCAAAACAAACAACAAAACCAGCTCAACAGACACAGATGCATCCAGGACCAGAAATTAGACGTTTCAGCAGCAAAAGAGTAAAGATTTATTATTAACAAACTCCAAAACTAGTCTAAAAAACAGGTCAAGTTATTAAAAATGTTGAAGAACTGCAGACTGTGAATTTTAATAACTGTTTCATTATTTGGTTCATCGTTGGCTTTGTAAGATATATGTCTGTATTTAGTTTTAAATGAAATGGAAAATGAAGAACTACAGATAAAAACACACACACACACACACACACACACACAGAGCAGGCACACAGCATATATGGCCTCCAGAGCGGCACGAGCGCTGACACACTAACACAGACACAAACAGGCAGTGACGCTTATGGCCAATGATGAATGTGTCCAATAGAGACGGTATTGATCAGTGCCACACGGCCGCAACAGATAGCTTACTGTCAACTGTAAAATATTCTGCCCCGCGTGTTTCTTCGCTTCCCCTCCACCGATGACTATAAATACTGTTTGGAGTCGACGTACGCTATCAAACACACTCGCAGTCATGGCTATAATTTTTTTTTTTGTCCAACTGCATCACCCTGTCCAACACATCAAGTCAAGTGTGTGTGAGAGAGAGAGAGGATTCGGTACATAAAGCCGGTGGTTCCTCCTTGCAGGTCGGCTGTGGTGTGATGTTTGCCTGCAGGGAGTCAAACGCTGGCTGGGAGGTTCAAACACACACACACAAGTTATGATGCATAACACGACGGATGAAAGTCCTCCCTAGAATCCAATTTATGATGCTTTCTCTCATTTCTCCTCGGGAAATATTCTGTAAAAGGTCTTGTCAGATACCTTCATCAGGATAAACGCTGATGAGCACTCAGTGGCCCTCATACAACACTCTGTGTTTATTTTCCCGAACTCAGAAAATGATTTCATATTTAAAAGAGTTTCTGGCTCCAAGGCCTCGCTAGCAAAAAGCACAGTTTCTTCTGATTGGGCCAGTGGGAGACGTGTCCAGGGGAATCATTTGTGTGTTTCAGAGTTTACTTGTGACAGTGCTGCCCCACTTCACCTGTTTCAAACTTTGATTAAATGTCACATAAATGGACGTGAAAGCTCATACATGGATTTCTTTCCCTCTGTCAGAGGCTACATACGTACTCCGTCGGTAGTAACGTGGAAAATTCCTCTTGTCCCGGTCAAGGGCCAACTGTTGGTCTGAGGTGGAGGTGGGTGGAGATAATCCCTGTCATTTACCAACGTGTCCAATGAGATCCCTGTACTGATACTTTGAGATCCAACAACCGACGCTGACCTTTGACATGTGCGCACAAGTGAGAGAGAGAGAGCAAGAGAGAGAGACAGTGGATAGACGGATTTCATTTCATTAGTAGAACGAAGCTGTGTCACATTATCAAAAAATCTTTGCTGGTCCGAGAGTTGAGTGAAAGCCAGTCGCTCCTGAAGCCTGGAAACCCCCGGAACGAGGCTATCTGCTTTATTTTGCCATCACGACATAAATCCTCGAGCTGTGAGACAAATCCCTAAGCTGCTTTAGTGGTGGTGAAAAGGGGGTTGAATGTGTGGTCACAGTGGCAGCACCCCAAGTGATTTTTCAGGGATGCAGGGACATTTCTCTGCTGCCTCCACAATGACAAAAAGCTCACTTGTGGATAACAAATTAACTCGCGTGGGGTGTTGGCATATGAACATTTTGCGGAGAAAAATGGAGGAATGAAAAACTTTTCCCGGGGAAATGTCTAGACTATTTGACTGCCACGTGAACACGAATCGGTCAAACACACACCAGTGAGTAACCTGCAGCTCAGGGAGGTGGGATGCTGCTCACACGGAGTCATTCACACTCCGACCAGCGCTGAGCAAACCACTTTGGAACACATAAATATATATAATATATATTATTCTAACATAACTGAACTGACTAAATTGGAAGTAATGCAGCTGTAAACTCCATTAATATTTAATGCAACGTAAAGAATAATAAATAATGCAGATGAAATCATGTGTACTAGAACATCTGCCCCAGAAAAAGCAAAAGACTGAAGAAGTTTCTTGACTCCGTGGAATTCTGTCGCCATTGAACGTAGTTTCACACAAAAATCTGATCATGTGACGACATGAATCAGTGACATGTGGACCGACATCTGTCGGTTACTGACCACTGAAAGGAGGAGTGGAACTTGTCAAACTAATATCTACTGCGTATTGAGAACGTCCAGGATGGAAACTGGAGTTCAGATTTTAATTCCAAATGTGATTGTTTTTCCAATTGATCAAAAGACGTTTTCCCGACTATTAATTATTCAAACATTCATAAGTAATTCATGACTACTGGAGACAAAGTAGTTTAATTCTGGAGATATGAAATCTAACTTCTCTTAGTCTGCCAAATGAATTTTCCTTTTTATTTTTTTTCCTCGTCTCAGCTTCAACTTCACTTCTGAAGTTGACCGAAAATTTGCATACATGCTTTTTATAGAGTTCCTTTCCAGTAATAGATGTGAAAGTACTAGTTAGGAGGAAAACTGTGACCCATTTCTGCGTCTTTCTTGTACTTTTCCACTGCTGTTAAGTCTTCTTTTTTTTTTTACACTTTTCTTCCCGTCTATCGTTCTTTTTGTTTGCTGAGACAAATACGTTTAAAAGCCGGTGTTGGAGAACAGGAGGTGCTGGAGGGAGACTTGGAAGAGAAGCTTCCAAAGGTTAATTGAGCAACTTGTATAATAGTTTGTTTGCTTTGTGTGGAACACTCTTCCCCCCCGTTGCCTTCTCAGCTGCACAGATAAATGAAACCAAATTAATTTGCTCTCTCTGAGGCGTTCAGCTGCGTGTGAGAGCTGACAGAGAAACATATTTCAAATTCCATCAAAGCTGTCCCAGAATCAAAGTCAAATATTGTCCCAAAGTAATGGAAATATGGAACTGATAGTTTAAACACCATCCCAGTCTCATTGTCTCCAACCAACTCTCTCAATTTCCTCCTCCCTTTCCCATTATCCGCCGCATGAGTACCCACCAAAAATAAACGCTGAATTCATTCTCTTTGAAAAGAACTATGTTAAAATAGTTAATGAGACCGAGTGTAAAGAGGCTGGATTCAAAAAAGAAGAAGAATGTGTGGCAGTTCGATTCAGACACCGTCCTTTAACCAGTCCTCCTTCATCAAGAGGGTCAACTCACCATAATAGACAAACATACTGAAAGTACTGCTCCGCAATGATCGTCAGCTTAGAAGAGCTAACAAGTAGTCGAAACCGTCCAAACACACTTGTGCGTCCAGAGTCCGATCTAGTGAGGATGAACACACACAGCGACTGGTTCAGCCACTTTTAATAAAATGCAGATGAACATCGAGAAGCATTTGTATGCCGTCAAGCTCACGTTTGGTTAAGCTGGGGTGGGGTGGGGGGGGGGGGTTCTTCTCGACATCTGGCACTGAGGGTTTATATCCCAACTTTTTTTTTTTTTTTAGGAGGAGAGACAAGTGAGCCTGAGTAATTACTGAGGTAGACGTGCGAGCAGCAGTAGCCGTCTGGGGAAGTTATTATAACACACTGGATCAACTAATCGAAGGAAAAAATCGAAGGAACTGTAGTCAACAGAGGTGAACATTTGACAGCGCTGATAGCCTCCGAACCATCATGAGCAAAGACAGACGCGATGGATGAATACTGGCAGGAGATGTGGAAGAAAACAGGTGAAAAACAGAAAACATTCAAATGCTAAATCAAGGAGCGTCTGTTGTGCAGTGAGAGCAGATGTACAACAAGACACTGGTTGGGAATCTGAAGGTGACCCCACATGACCCAGAAATAATGTAAGTCCCCATAGAGGTGAAAGGGCTGTTCTCCATCAGCCACTTTCCACCTTCATGGACTCTCTAGGTCACTTTTTTACACCACACAGTACAAGTTTAAAAACAGTCAGAGACAATCGACTCACCCCCTGAGCACCACTGACCAGCTGTTAACACCGCTAGGTTGCATTGGTCAGTCCAGTACAGGTCTGAGGACCCGGACAGCCTCCTCTCCGCCAATGGCTGGATATGTCCAGGTATGACCTCTGCGCCATCTTCCAGCTGTGGAACGCAAGAGAATAGAAGCTCTGTGACTGGGGTGAATGTCACACCCAGCAGCGGACAAAGGAGAAGAGAGTCAGAGTTTGACTCTGACGCTGGCAGTGAGGGTCATGACATGAGAAAAGTGACATGAGAGCAGACGTGGGGGCTGTATTTGTATTGTATGACAATGTCTGCTTCCCTGCCAGATGCACACGATGATGCGTGTACTTGTAGAAAATGTACATACTGTAAATCTACTCAGTTTGTTGCTGGTTTTCATCCTACTTAACCTACAATGAAACCTCATATCTCTTAATTTCTATTAATTATGGTCCCAGAGTGTAGCCACAAACTGTCTCCATTTGAGAGTTGTCATTCCACACAAACCCCCCCCCATACACACACACGCCAAAACAAGAATAAACAGTCCTGAAACTTACAGGTTACTATTCAAGGTAAAGTGTCCAAGGCGAAAGAGATCAGGAGCCGTGGAGATCTGCACGTCAACATCAGGTGAACAGACAAACCAAGACGGAGAAGGAACCAAGGACTTAAATATCAACTTGACAGGACAACGAGACAAACGAAACACAGGTGAGAGCACATGAAAGCAGGGAGGCTCATTGGTTGAAACCCTAGTGAGTGAGAGAAAACTCATATGTAACACAAAGTTTTACATGATTCATTGCAAGAAGTAACTAAATAAATTGGGTGGGTCTCACCTGCAGAGTATTTCAATGTGCTTTAATTTGTGGTCTGAAGTGGCTTCTGGGTAGCTGCCACCATTGCTCTTCCCCCTTTGATTCTCAGATGCCTTCTTAAAGTGCTGGTGTCATTTCAGTTCATTCATTCATTTCCATCTTACACAAGATGGAAATGAATTTTTCTCTGAAACAATGGAAAAACAACCAACTATGCAACAGAGAAAGAATATTTGTAACTTCCTACATGGATGCTATTTTTACATAATTAGAAAAAAACACTCTTCAAAGCTCATGTGACAGTTTTACAAATGACACAGTGGTCAAATACAGAATCAAGGTGTGTACCTGCTGCAGCTGGAGCACATGAACCATTACACACCCAATAGAAATCAATAGACACCGCCATCCAGAGGTGGACTGAAGCCATACACACACACACATAAACACACACAAATCAGAGTGATTACAATATCTAAATATGTAAAATACAGGGCCGATGATATGAGATGTTGTTGTCCTGAATCTATGGAGCGTCATTAGAATGGTCTTCGCCGGGATAAAAACCACAACGGCTGACGACCTGCAGTGATGAACTGCCAGCCTTGAAGAAATCGGGGACTTCCAGCAGTAAATACATGAGTATTATTACCAACATGAGTTACAAGTCCTCCCGAAGAAAGCTCGGTAAAGCTGCTGATTTAGTTTAGTTTTTTTTTGCACAATCCAATCCATGTGTTTGTACAGAATTTACAGGTTGTGCTGTCTGTGTATGTGTGTGTGTGTGTGTGTGTTTGCTGTGAGGTAGTCACTGAATTTGTTTGTCACTAAATGTGCTTGTCACCTCGGTGTCGTGACCCAGAAGTTTATGGACTTGGGCTGTGAACGTGTGTTTGATGGTTAAGGTCAAAGGCTGCCTGGGAAAATATGACTGTGAGGTTCACTGCGTCTTCCTGGCAAGTAGATGTGTGGAATAAGAGGAGATGGGAATGAAAGGAGAAGACGAATGGAGTGAAGAGAAAAGGGGACGAGTGCGTGAGAGGATGCTCAAAAGTTTGAATCAGATAATAAAATACAGCACTGTAGCTTTATTTTATAAATAATTCACAGGAGCGGCGCTAAAGGGGAGGAAGGCGCGAGACAAATAAAGACAGAGGAGTCTAAGAGGGAAGGACACATGCTTCCACGCATCAGTGTAAGTCCCAGCGTCTCATTTTTATAGCGATGCTGGTTCACCTGATTCAATGAGCAGTCACCAACAGCTTACACACAAAGATAAATTCAATTCAGGCAGCCGCTTTCAGGAAACGCTCGGTAAAACACATGCACAGGAACCGACCTTTCGCATTAGTGAGAGAAAGATGCAGAAAAGCAGCTTTCTGTCGCTAATTAAGCTTAAAAGGAACAAAAGCTCAGAGTGAATGAAAATTGGCAAAGGACTAAATAATTCAACATTTTAAAAAGTATTTATAATGCATGTTTCAATGCGGTATTACGAACATTTAAAAGCATCATATTAAGCGGGGCAGCTGGCAAAGTGAAGTCTCAGTGATTATACATTCAAATCAAACTGCAACGTAATAAATGTTCAGACCCAAAACAGAGAAAGGAGAAAAGTTTTATAAAAAGTCCAAAGTGTGTGAGAGTGAAAGAGCTTCTGCTGAGCTGTTAAAGCACAGGCACATCGTGGCGAGGGAGCAAAGGGTCAACAGATGTTCTCTCATCGTAGGTTTCTGCAGACGTACCGATGGATCAGGAGAAAGTCGATGTGTGTCCAGCAGACAGGCCGGTTGTTAGAGCGTGGGACCTGAATGATGATGTTCCTGCTCTCGTAGAACCTCAGCTGCACACCCTTTCAGTTTCTGAGATGGTCCAAGGAGCTGGAACTGATGGACTGGCGTTCAATTTCATTCCTTTTGTGAAATGGACTTTAAAGTATTCGCCTCATGTTTCCATCCACACTCACCATGGATGCTTCATTGTCTCAGTCACAAGAGCATATCAGTAACACACATCATAACATGGAAAAACACAAGCAAACTAAGACATTTCTAGTGCAGACAGAAGACAAGAACAATGTTGAAGGGGGCCAGAAATCAATATTGAGTCAAATATGTATAAATAAAACAGAATGTGTTGGATGAGAGACCCAGACATTTATACGTATGAAACAGAGAACAGGGCTTCAATGTCAACAGAGGAAACGTGATGTGGGTGATCTGGGAACACCAGCAGGAAATAATCAAAGAGAGAAAACTGGATTAACGACATTGGAGTGAATGTACAGTAGGATTATGAATCAGTGAGATGTGTAGAAGACGCTGTCGTGATGGGATGTATGACATGAATGTGTTTGGTGGATCAGTGCTGAATACAAAGTACGTGTCTTCATCAGTACTCGGGTGTGTGATAAACAGACATTTGTCCTGGGTCAGCCAAATAAATTCCTGAAATCTTCCAGCGCTGCAAGTTTCAAGCACTGTGTTCAATAATTCATTAGTTAATTGACTGAGGTTAAACAAACACGTTCACCTCAGGCTTCCTATGTCGATGAAGTTTCTGCGTCATATCTTTTAAACAAATCATTTGCTGTTCAACCGGAACAAACGTATTGAATAGCAAATACCAAAGTAAAAGTACTATATAGAGGACAAACATGTTATTTTCAAACAAGTTCCAAAATCAGACTTCAAAGATGCGTTGACTTTCACCGTGAAACCGAAAGCCAAAATTGACAGGCTGTCTTTGGCACGATGGTGACTTAAGTGCACTGCAGGATGTGTAAAATGGGATTATGTTCTAAGTCACAACACAGTTGACTAAGACATAGATTTGAAATTTGGCCCTTGAATATTTTAATAGACCGAAAAAGAATGGCTTCTTCTTCTGTGGCACAAATTATGACAACACATGTGTCTTCTACCACTTACATTGAATAGGTGTTTTTTTTAATGTGTCTTAACAAAAAATTATAAAATATAAATACAAAATATAAGTTTTAAAAATAAAATAATATGAGTATGAATAAATATACATTGCCTTTCCCATAGCAAGTATTCTTGTAAACCTGTGGGAATATAAAGGTGGTTAAAGTATAATAAAAAGCAATTTTGAAGCAGGCATCAATAAAACATCAACACAAGCTGATCAAACTGGAAACAAGGTTCGTGACGTACATGTAACGCAGAGAATTTCAATCAGCCTGTAGCCACGGCTGTTGTTCAGTGCACACAAAGACAGGTACTGCGAGTGACGTCAGTTGGCCTGCAGTGATTGGAGCAGCTCCATCGGCTCCTGGAATCAATGACAATGCTAGCGGGAGCTGAGGAGGTTTTCCGTGGCAGCATCAACAGGTGGCAGGACGCCCGTTTGGTGGCAGCTCAGTGCAGCCGAGCAGAAAGACTTCAAAGTCTGACTGGGTCTTTCAAACCCAGAGGAGCTGGAGCTTTCTGCTTTGCGTCCAAATTAAACCTTATTCCTGTGGCCCGTGACACACACACACACACACACACACACACACACACTCCAAACAGTCTCCAGACCTGACAGTTGACAACAAAAAGGAACTTATAGCAATGAGTCACTGAATGTGTCAACGTGTGTGCGGGCTGGATGCACAAAGGTTAAAAAAAAAACAACACAATGGTTGAATTAATACAAATCAAAGTAAAATCCTTTTGTAGTTTTTTTTTTCTGAATAAATACAACATGTAAATGCAGCATTCCCTTGCTGACTGTCCAGTATCCTTCACCCTGCAGTGCTCCTTGCTCTTAGTGCCAATTTATCTACAGTATCTGTGTGGAGGAGTGTGTCTAATGTGTTTCACTATTAGGATAATGCCTCGGTGCGTGTGCATGTGTGTGTGCGTGCCCGCTTAGCTTTGTGAAGCGCTGGCTGTGGACAATTCATCTACATTAGCAAGAGATTAACCTGCTCACCTAACACATCCATCACTCGTGCACGCACACACACATGCGCGTACACGGCTTTGGGCAAGGGCGGCTTAGGCACGGGACAATGCGCCCATGTGCACGTGCAAATATGCAAAACACAGTGGTGCAGGGCACGCATAATCTAACACACACGGTCATGAATTCAACAGAACTGTATCGTATCCAGCTGAAGACCTTGACCTCTTCACCGTTCACATATATACTGTGTATATACCTCCAAATGGATCACGCTCGGATTCTAGAAGACGCCATCATGCCAGGCTCAAAATAACTCAAACAGCTATGAACAGATTTTAATGAAATGTGCAGGAAATGCTGATAACGGACCAGGACCAGACGATGAAACGTTGGTAGAGTAGAACCATCTGGATCCAGCTGCTCATGATTTTTTGTGATAACAATTTGACTATTAGTGACAAAGTCATGTTTTGATCAATTAATTGATTAGCGTAGGTGAAATGAACGATAATATTTGGTGGAAATCACAACATGGGTGAAATAAGCTGCTTGGTGGAGGTCGGTGCTCGCCGAGTGCTTTTCTAGTTTATATCGTTTCTACATCAGAAATTCACCGACCTCCATTGTGGTGAGAAGTATTCTCCACTGCAAGAATATTCAGTGCAACTGTGTAAACTGTAAAGTTTCGTTTGTTTTTATACTTTCAAAACTGAAGAGAGTGTCTCCCGACAGCAGAGGACCACTGACCAAGCTGCTGTGTAATGAATGACTGTGCTGCAACACAGGAGGGTAGAGAGAGAAGGGCATGTGAATCTAGGCAGGAGAAAAACTGCAGACAGCAGTAGAGAGGCCAGGCATGAATGTATAAAGTATGAAGTCAGGAGAATGAAGGGAGAGAGAGAAGAAATGCAGAGATGGAAGAGAAAAAGAAGAAGGAGAAGAAGTGAAAACAGAGAAGCATTGTACTGTGTCAGTCCCTGGTTGCTATTTGCTGTCGTTGCCACGGAAACAGCATGAGATGGCTGATAAGTTAACCAGATGGTTAGGGAGCAGAGGAGTGTGTGTGTGTGTGTGTGTGTGTGTGTGTGTGTGTGTGTGTGTGATAAAGCGTCAAACAACACAAGATCACAAAGAGTGAAGGATCAGCGGACACTGGTTGCTGACCCACC